>BGPR01004724.1:0-48107 GCA_013235015.1 Araneus ventricosus
ATACAATTAACGTATTCAAGAATCCTTTCTCAAATCATATTTTGCTGGGAATTCCCCTTCTGAGTACTCGTTGTTCTGCGTATTCTTTTCTTGCCCCTTTTTCACGCTGAGATAAGTTTCAATTGAGTAAATGGTGCTGCCTGGCGGCGTCCTTCTAAATTCTGTCATGGAGCCACAAAACTAAGTGCTTTACCTATGAATACAATGTCTTACGCTCAAATAAGAAGATCTTAAACAAAATCTGTCTCTTCCTTTTAGATGAAAATTGACTGCCTTCTCCTTTGGTGGTATAAAGTTTTCCTGATTCCTTTACAAAGTCGACAGCATCTCCTCATTCAAACCCCACAATGGATTTTTGCCGCCATCTGAAGCAAATAATGTGTCGTTCACGCCCGAATTCACGCACAATTTGATAATGCATAAAAAAAACGTCGTCATTCTTAAATTTCCTACCGGTCTACATCTTCATACATTAATCTAATGGGATTTCTTCATTCAGAGTTTTAAGCCTTACTTCTGCAAAAGTTCTGTTCATTGAATATTCTTCAAATTTTGTGCCACCTGATTTTCAGTGCTGCCTTTAATCATTGTGTTCATCTTTACCCTCTACCCATATAAAATGTAGTGCAAGAATTCGGAAGTGGTGTAATTTACTGCGATTCCATTTTCTAAATCTAATCTGCGAATAGTGCAAAAAAAAAAAATGTGTAGCCATGGGTAGGGGAAAGCAAATAAAAGAGACTGGTGATCTTCTTACTACTATTGTTTTTAAAATGTCGATTTTATTTAAATTGATTTTCATTTAAATGTATTTTCTTTGATAAATAGTTTTGCTTTGGTTAGATATTAAATATAATACTGACTAGTATATTTTTGTAAATATAAAATATATTCTTGAAAACATTAATTGAATTTATTTTAGTATCATTCTTATTTTATGTGTTGCTTATGTTTCCATATAATTATTTTGAATTTATAGTTGAATTTTCGAAATTATAATTGAAAAATTAGTATTTGTTCTGTATTTAATTTAAAAGTATTAAAGTAACAGTTTTATCATACCTCATTTTAAAATTCTTTAAATCTCTTAAATTCGTTTTCTTAACTTGTGTTAAATTTTTCCTGCATGAATTTAAGATCTGTAAAATAGTTAAAATGAATACAAAACAAATGCTAAAACCAGATGAATCTGGTATTGTAATTTGCGGCTACTAATTCTACCAACATCATTCCTTTGACCCGAATAACTCTAAGAACAAATTCTGGCTTAACACGAATGATAAAATGTCAAGAGCATACCTAGATGATACATGAAAATTGGAAATACATAACAGCAATTTGAAAAAACAATGCCTTAACTGAAATATGTAAATTCCTACGATACCATTAAAATTTGGGAGGAATCTATTTTAACTGAAAGGTACATCCCCACCTAACCTGGTCAATTTGAGGATTTCTAATTTCTGAAATTCATTTAAAGAAAGTATGATATAACCCTTATACTTCCAAGAAAAATTAAAAGAAGACAATTAAATTTAGGCATGCTAGCTGATTCTTGGAAGGATCTTTGATGGCTTGCCCGTGACATGACATTATCGCGGAAACGGTGATTTTGCTTTTTTCGGCATCAGAATTTAATTATTTTGATCGATGCAATTGCATTAAAATATTTGTTAATGTGTTGGGGAGGGTTGGCTCACGCAAACAAAAAAAGCAGCCATGTGAAAATTCTGTGGCTTGCGTTTGTAAGGGCGAAAAGAGTTTTAGATTCCATAAGATATAGCGAACGTGCATCCTGCAGAAAGCTATGTATCGTCCGATATGTATCGGCGTTTTGCCGCGCTTTGGAGTCAGTTTAGCATTGGGGAAATGCCTGAAAGTTTGTATGTATTCTTTTCTTTCTCGTTTCGTTCAATCGTTTCTTCGTTTCATCCAATCACAATCATCTGAATTTTGAATGGATGAAAAAAATCATCCACGAATTCCTTCCGATCCGAATTTCTGTCAGAAAAAAAAAAGATAGTTAGCTTCCGTAAGAAGCCATTTTATTTTCGTGTTCTTTTAACATTCTCAAGTTTCTGATAGTTATTTTGATTTTTTTTTGTTAGTTTTCGTTCTAACGTTTGTCTATCAACACAGACATAACATTATCAGTGAAAACGAGGATTTCAAATGTTTACGGCACTGAATTTTTCATTCTTGGTACTGAGATGTAAATCTGCATTAAAATTTTTGCAATGCGAGTACAGTGCAATACAAAGACTTGAAAGTACGCAAACAAAACTGTACAAGCCTGCACATTCAAATAATGTCAGATTTGATGAAAGATCAGGAAGAATATATTATATATTAAACATATTTTTCTAATTTAGGTGTTAAATACAAAATGATGGCAAAGAGCAGCCTGCTGTTGAAATATTTTAGAAAAAAAGATTTTACGTAATGCTATTGATAGTGGGTACGTCGATGTGCAAAAAATTGGTCATCACGCAAAATGGTAACAAGAGGAACTTGATAGGTAAGAAAATATAATGAGAAAAAATAAAGAAAACCCCAATCAAAGGAAAGCAAAATTTAGAAATGTGGAGGAAAAAAAGGACTGAAGCATAAAGATATTGAACTGTTAGCTCAAAATGAGAAACAAACATTGCCATATTTTTTTAGTGAGCTACTTTTACCAGTTTTATTTTAACAAAACTTTTGTGAATCTATTTTTTATCCACATCTTTTAAATAATAATTCTACAATATTTTAATATCTCAAGCACTTTTGTTTAAATTTATTCCATTTTATTATTCAATTAATACTTATTTTACTCTGTATTATACTTGATTATTTATATCGATTTCATAGTTTAGCTTTTTTTTTTGTTCCAAGCCTGTGCTCACAGTCTAAGCTTGCCAGTTAATGGGTGATAACTCTGGCGATAACCCCTTAACCACAATCTCTACACAGAATGGCTCATAACGGCTGGGCTAAAATTCATAAGATTCAAAATCAGAGAAAATCTTCAAATTAACTTTCTGTCATTCTGCCACCCAAAATTTAAAACAAACCTGTTATGGTAACCAATGGCAGCCAAGAAATTTAGTATGCCCTACATCCTTACAACCCAGGCAAAATTTTAGCCAATAACTTCTTCAACCAAATTCCCTCCTCCCCAGGCAAAATTGCGCAAATAACACCAATACTAAACCTCCACCAGTAAACTAGACCTTTTATAAATGCTGAACATCCATTTCAAGAGAAACTACCACCTACCCATGCTGGCTTTGGTACAAAACAGCACTGCTAATGCTTATCATTGGGTACAAATCTGCTCTATTTTACCCTTCCGCAGGACAATTTACCATCTCCCCAATCCCACCCACCTAACTTGACCCTCCAAAGGAGGAAAATCACTAGTCGGTACTAATGGCATCCGGACATAAAGAAACCTGCTTGCCAAGGGGTTTTAGACAATTGGCTCAACTTATCTCTTTAATCCTACGTGATTTAGTGACAAAAAAACCATTTAAAAATGACAAATGCCTGCTGTATAGCAGCAGCAAACCCGGGGTACACTAATTACTAAAAACATGTGGCATTTTCATTAAAAATTGGTACCATAAAATGTGATCATGTATGTTCTAGATCATACTTTTACCTTATATAATCCTAGGAATGCCAGAATTGTCAAAATATGACATAACTAGACTGCAAAAATAAAAAATTGTCAAATGGAAAAAATTAAATAAAAGTCAAAATGATAAAAAATCTAATTCAAAGTCGATAAAATAACAAACATTTCTTTTTACATATTTCTGAATGTAATAAATAAATCTATTGTTCTCAGACCACTGAAGATCAGGTTAACCTCCTCGTCTGTCACAGAGAATAAATGTGAGTTAAGAAAAAGAAGAAAAGATATACTAAAAAATTTTGATCTGGCTTTCAAAGGACAAGTATGATGTTGGTGCACCTGTGAGTGAACCCATGAAGAATTGTGCCTGTTCGACTTGCCAAGGTTTGAGACCTTATCGTACTTCCCACATTAATCAGAAATAAAGAATGGGTTGAGAAATTGTTGCAAGTTGGCTGCACTTAAAGAAAGTAATAAATCTTATTCATCTCCCTGGCCCTTTAGCTTTTAAAATGATGAGGGGTAAAAAAGACCTTGATTTATGCATATGGATTTCAGAAATTAAATGTTCTGGTGCAACTGTGACTCTAACCTTACCCTCATGGATAGTCTACTAGATAAATTATCAAAAGCAAAAATTTTTTCCTCTTTGGATTTGGCTTGCATTGGCATGTGCCCATTCACCCAAAAAAAGATACTGAAAAAATCCTAGCTTTCTGCACAAATTTTGGCTTATAAGTGAGGGTAGATTACCATTTGCATTAAAGTAGTCTCCTGCCATTTTTAGATTAATCTTGAAGAATATTAACTAAATATAAAATTGATTTTGTTTGCAATTATTTTGATGATATCATTGTGTACTCTTCATCTGAATCCAGAACATTGGAAACATCTTAAAACAATCTTTGAAATATGTGAAAAAAGAAAACATTAAATTGAAACTAACTAAATGCTTTTTGCCCAAACTAAATTAGCTTTTGGGTTATGAAATTGAACAAGGTAAAAGTTTCCTAATAATGCTAATATTGAAACAAACTACTATAAAAAATTGCAACACCTACTAATGTTAAAGAACTTCAAAGGTTCTAGGTTCTGTAAATGCTTACAATAAATTTATTCCTCGTCATGCTAAACTTAGATATATCCTTTAAATCAACTTTGAAAAAGATGGAAATTTAACTGACAAATGAATGTCAGGATGACGACAAGCTTAAAGAACCCCTAACAACTAAACCGGTTTTAAATTTATATAACCCTCGATGTAACTGGCTGTTTTAATGATGCACCAAAAAAAGTGTTGAGCTGTTTTGAAACAACCTGATGCCCTGATGTTTTAATCCAATAGCTTTATCATTCTAGAACTTTAAGAGACTATGAAAAAAAATTATGCTACAACTGAGTTAGAGGTTCTGCAATAGTTGATGCTTTGGATAAATTTTACTATCACTTCCACAGTCAAAAAAAATTTGTCATTCACTGATCATGCAATTCTCGTTTGGCTCAAAAACAAGTTAAAAACTTAAGAGGTAGGTTATTCCGCTGGTCACAGTTAAGTATTATTGACTATGAAATTAAATATCAAAAAAAGGTTGCACTTAACATTGAAGCAGATATGTTATCTAGGCATCCAGTTTCTCACCATCTTCAACATGCAGTAAGCATTTGTTAGACATAAATGAAATAAAAAACTCAACAAAAAAAAAATGATAATCTCTGTGACCTAAGCATTATGAAGTTAAAGATGTAATAGTAATAAAAAAAGAGAAATTGTACAAAATAGTTGCAGCCATTTTCATTAAGACTTAAATTGTTAAATCAAGCTCATGAACACCGGTCATCCTGGTGTCCAAAAAATGTTAAATTTAATTACCCTGCATTATTGGCCTAATATTACCTCTGATATAACTGAATTTGTTAAATATTGCCTTGTCGGTCAACTTAACAAAAAAGCGAAAAACAAAAAAGATTTGGCCTGCTCCAACAAGTACCCTACTAGCACTCTTCGAATGTATTTTCTGTAGATACTGTTGGAGGTTCTAATTATTACAACTCGAACAAAAAAAAATTCCTTCTATATTGTGATTGACCAGTGACAAGACATGCTTGGCTTTCCTTCAAAAAATGAAAACCAACCTTGGAAAACTTACATTAATATTCTAAAACAAATTTTCCAAATTCAAGTCCCCTGTAAAATTATTAACTGATAGAAATGCGTTTACTTCCTCCTCGATTTAAAAATTCCTAAGAAATTATAATGCTAAACATCTTTTAAACTTAAGCAGCACATCACCCACAAAACAAAATGGCAAAGTTGAACGAAGAATCAATCAATAGTAACTAGCTTAAATGTAAAGTTAATTCCACTTCCACTAAAGTTCCTTGACTAAATTATTAGAAAGTGTTACTAATGAGTTCATAACTTAACTCCCACTAATAACCAAATATCCACCTGCCTACTTGTTGCTTCTGGGTACATTACCCATGACTTCTACACAAAATAGGCTATTATGAACCTGCTAATGAAGCTCGTAATTTGCTTACAAAGAACACAGATTACCAGCAACAAAAAACAAAATAAGATATGAGATGGTTCATGGTTGATTAAGAAATTTAACTCCAGGTGCAGTGGCGGACTGGGTCTGAAAATAGTGGTTGCCAGGTGTCAGTGAGGGCCCACATATCTATACCGTAACATTAATTACATTAATAAATTATATGTATTTCTAATTTTTATATTTAATTATATTAATTTCTAAAATCTAAAATATTTAATAATTATATTTAATTTATTTTTTAATATATACTTCATTTTTCCAAGTGTTTTTAAAATAAACTTTTAACACTTTTAATTTTCTATGTTTAAATTAACGAAACTATGTTTAAAGTTATTTGATTTTAAATTCCGTGTTAAATATTATATATAAGAAAAAACACTGACCTGGATACAGGGCTATTTTATTTATTTGCTTCTAGGAGAAAGAGTTCTTTTCTCTCTCCCATATTTCCCTGGGGGCCCAAATTGTCTTCTGTTTATGGGGCCTAATTTGCCATAGGCAAGCTGGCAACCTCCTGCCAGGTCCGCCACTGCCCAGGTGATCTTGTTGTTTATGAAGAATTCCATTATCCCAATACTAGAAAAAATTAACTCTCCTTTTTCTGGCCCATATGAAGTTATTAAACAATGTTCTGAAGTAACTTATGAAATTAATAAACCAACTTTAACAAAAAACAAGCCACAAATTAAAAGTATATTTCAAATTAAGATGTGTTTTCATTCACCAGATAAACTTAAATTAAGTCATGAATAATAAATTAACTACATGAAAAGAAAAAAAGCTTGTCCTGCCTTTATAATTCTGGGTCCCTTTTGGTAAGAGCTTCAACCAACTAAAAAAACCCTTCCCCATGGAGGCTGAGTCTGTTATATTTTTTTCTCTTTCTTTGGTGTTTCCAAAGAACAAAACGATGATAAAGGAAATGAGACTTACTGTTTTAAAAAACAGTGTTTAACAATATTGTGTTTTATTTTGTGCATTGTCTCTCTCTGGGAGAATGCATGAAATAGACTACAAAGACCTTTGTCCCTTTTTTTGCTCCAGACTTGGTGATACTCCCAGTTGCTTAGGCAACATCATCAAGATTAACAAAACATACTTTGTCACTGATGTTAAATTCCAATGAAATGTCACTGACATCAAAACATTAGTATTATTCTCTTATTTTTCATTTGAAACATTTGTATTTTTATTTATCAATGTTTTCTTTTCATGCCATTTTAGTTTGAATATACAATTGAATATTTACATTAAATTTTTCATATAAATAAATCAATAGTTCAATTACTATTGAAAGAACTTTGACGGAAGAACTTTCATCATGAATAGAACTTTTTCTACAGCCAACTAGCTAGCATTTATTGCAGTAATTCAGGAACATATTTAATTTAAAATTTTGTATACATATTGAAATAATTTTATATTTAAAACGAATATTCTTTCTAAGGGTTTTTTAAATATCCTTGTTTTATATTTCTATTTGTACTCACTGAAGTACCTTTGAAAATGTGTAAATCTTATTGCACTTTAAGTTGTTGATATTTTAAAGTCAAGTTTCCATGACCGTAATTAAAAACAATTTATCAAATTTTAATAATATTTTGAAGGTAACTTGTCCAACTTCTGCAGGTTTTATGGATAGCAAGGGCCCTGCTGTCGTACGACCTTGGTGGGAGGGGGGAAATTCTGTGATAATTTAATTTTAACTTTCCTAAATAATCTGAAGGATACTCCCTTCATTTTAAATACTTACTTTCAACATAATTAACGTACTACAACTCCTTCAAAATCACGAGTTTCAAGGGGAATTCCCCTTCTTCTGAGTACTTAAGCGTTCTATGCATTCTTTCTGCCCCTTTTCACGCCGAGATGTAAGCTTTCAATTGCCAAATTCAGCTGCTCGGCGCAAACTTCTAAATTCTGGTCATGGAGCTACGTAAACTAAGTAGCTTTACCTATGAATAATAACGTCTGATGCCCAAATAAAAGAAGATCTAAAACAAAAAATTGCCCTCTTCCCTGATGAAAAATGGACTCGCCTTCCCTATATAAAGCCTGATCTTACTTTATTATATATATATATATATATATATATATATATATATATATATATATATATATATCCGCGTTAAAAACATTCTCATAATTATTAGCTGAAATCAGATCAGCTCAATGTAAACATTGAATATGGCTCATATATTTAAAGCGCTTATATCTCAAAAATATGTTTTTTATATTGGTATGAACGATATCTCTCAAGAAATATCGAATATTTTTGCATAAATTTTACTGAATATGTATTTTGCATGTTCTACAAATTGAACCACATTTTTGCACAATGTATTTCTCGAAAGAATTGCTCTTTTTTCTATGGGGGGAGGGGTAGAAAAGTTGAAATTTTAACTATTTTTATTTTAAATTGGTATATAAAATAGAAATTAAATTTTAAATCTTAATAAATTGAGATTCAGTTTCTTAAACAGACTGTTTGATTACTTCCTGAGTAGCACAAAGATATTGAACAATAATAGCCGATATTGAACAATATTCGCAATATTGTATGATATCATATAATATTGTAGATATCGAGCGATATTGTACAATATCGTTCAACATCTTGTGCTACCTGGGTTAGATACCCAAAATATTGTGTTTAGACCAATATTTTATCCCGCAACATGCGCGCAAGGTGACTATCTAATTTTTTTCTCCAAATTGATACCCATATTTGCTACTCTCTCAAATAAATACATATATCAATATTAAGATTCTGAAATGTGTGTACTATAAGAGAAAGAACAGATATTTTCAGAAAAAAGTGAGTTTGTGAATTGTATTGTTTCAGAGATATAATGTATCGAATTTTGACAGTTTTCCAAATTACTTTTTCGAGGTTTCTAGAATCGTATGTCCTTCTGCTAGATAGGGAAAAATAAAAAGCCAGAATCAAGGGTAACTGGCTTCACCTCTAGCCTCCGATACGTCGTTCTCATCACAGTCCCTATTATTCATAACCATTTTGTAATGGTAAAGTACTTCGTTTACACGACCCAAAGCTTCGACACAATACATCCTTTTCCTTTTCAAAAATTTGGTAAGATTTTTTAAATAAAAAATTGCAAATTTATAAGGTGTGCCCAAATGAAAAGAGACTATGAGTTATATGTAAAGAAATTTTAATAACAATATTCTAATTACAGTTCACGCGGAACAGTACAACTATAAATAATCGCCATTGGGATACACTGGATCCCAGCGCGTAGAAGGAGTGAATGGATTCAGTGTGTAGAACTGCTGGGTCAGAATACACCTATCTCCTCACCGTCTTCTGATTAGATGCTTGGGCACCACTCAGTACAAACTTTTCAAGGGCTGCTTTTTTGTGGTTTGCGTGATGCGTGCTTCTTTGCTTATCGACAGTTCAATAGCATTTTCACGTGTAGATCCAAAGATTCTGCTGGTATGTGAGCTGATCCACAGCCGAAATCGTAAGTAACTAAGTTAGTCGCAAATGTCTGCCCGCCCAGGGCGTAAGGGTCCTTGATGTTTACGCGTCCCATGGACACCACTGAATATGGTGCACCGCCGTAAAGAGACACTGCTCTCCGTACACCTCTTTCATCCCATATAAATTTGTGAAGCATGCTCTACCTTCTACTGAAGAAATTGAAAACTGCTGTTTGTGCTTATCTGAGGAATCCATCATGCAACGAACTGCGGAAACAACTCTCCAGAAATGAGGCTATTGATGCGAAGCCGTCCATGCAGGTGTAACTGGGAATAAATACCACGCCATCTATCGGCTAGCAAATTAACTCATTGCGATTTGATACAACGCCGATACAGCTAAGGGCCTTTTCATTTGAGCACACCTATAATTCTCTGGTCCTTTAAAAGAGAAACCTTTCCTAGAAAGTAAGAAAGGGAAATGGGTTAATAACATCCTTTTCCTACCTATATGCACAACTCAATTCTTAATAATAATTATTATTTTATCAATTTTTATCTTAATATTAATAGATAATTCCACATTTATCCTCACAAATAATAAATGTGGAATTAGTACAAAAGATATTCAATTAGGATATGATTTTTCTCTTTGATGGTAGGTTTAATTTAAAAATTATTATTATTGTTTCATATTATGTAATAATATACTAGTATCATCTTTAAAAAAACTAAATTACTTTTAATTGAATTTGTACTTGTAGCATTAAATTTGTAATAATAAATGCTGTTTAGTAAAATTTCGGATTATACGTCTTTCATTTATACGTACGTTTTACGTCAGTCCCTGAAAGACGTATAAACGGTATGTTTGACTGTACCTTTAATAAATATTTGTAAGTGAAAGTATCAGTGTAATGATCCGAATTCAAATATTAAAATCTGATGTTAATGTATTTACTAAAATATCATACCGATGTGGTTTGTCTCGAATTTCCATGAATTAAATTGTTTAATTTTTTCAAGATATTTTAGTTCAGCATCATTTGGTATGTACATATATTTCTTTCCTAAAAAGAGAATATGTTTTATTTTACAGTGTCTATGTGTCACAAGCAAATTTGGTATGTGTGTGTTTTTTCTTCCATCAGATGCATATATTCTTTATTAAATGATTCGCTATAAGAATTACCTTGTCTTATTATTAAAAAAAAATTCATGACAACACGAAATTCGTTTATCATTTGTTAAAAATAATTAAGTATTCTTAAATATGAACTATCTGTTAGAATACTTCTGCGGCTCCATACAAAAAAGAATTAATTGTAATATTGTAAGTCGTCATCATTTGTTTTAAAAAGTCCGTCTTCTTTTAAAGCTGAATATTTTCCTGTAAGAATAACTCAGATTCATACAAAAAGAGTTCACTATGTCTGAATCTGTTATCATTTGTTAAAAATGCACTCTCATAGTTCAGCAATTTCTGTAGTTCAAATGGCAGTTATAAGTTAATAAAAAAAAGAATCTATTGGCACATCGGAATTTGTTATCATTTTGAAAAGATCTAGTATTCTGATTGAATCTTATTTGAATATGCGATTGACGTTTTAATTGAATTTCATAACAACCAGATAATAATCTAATATTTAATTTATAATAGGATGGCAAAATTAAAAAATGAATACAATATTTTAAGTGCCATTAATTTTTCCAATATGTTGCAAAACTTACTGACGAAAAAAGGTATTTTTACCCACTTTAAATTTTCGAATAACTGGATTGATTTTTCTCCAGTGCGTCTCTAATATCCGGGAGACAAAAACAGCTTTTCCTTTAAAATGGATTGTTTCATAAAAGAATACAAATAGAGTATACATTCCACAAATGCAACTATGGAAACTGGATTTCAATCATAAATTTTAAATCGCAGGCAAAAACGAAATTCCATACTGCATGGAATATAATCTATTCTTGAATAGAAATTTTCCCGCTTCTACTAGAAATTGTATAAGAAAACGAATGTTTTATGAAATATTGAAGATATTTTATCCATGCTTTTTTCTTTCGAAGCAACCAAACGACTCTCCATTATTTTTCCTGATGCCCCACATCACTGTCTGCTGCATTCCCAACCTTCCGGCATGCACGATTTTTTTTTCATCCAATCTTTTCCCAGCAGGACAGCAAACTGCTCGACTCGACTCTGGTATTTTTCTTCCACACTACTGGTGGATGGATCAATGGAGTAAAAACTGCTCTGTTGGTGTAATACTTCAGACTGAATTGAAACTTTGTATCTAAAATCTAGAATTTGCGAGACATTGAGTGTATATTTTATCAAAATGAATTGAGCAGTTGTTTTGCAGTAATGTTAGCTTTTTTCGTTGCCTAAGAGGTTTTGTTTCATGATGGCTGACTTTGCATTCCGATCTCCAGAATATAATATACGACTATGGCGAGCAAATGGGCATTTTATCTAGTTTTTTCATCAACCAACTTTATTTACGGAATGAATAATATATATATGAGTATATGTGCATTGAAATTTATAGAGTCCTTAGATTGAAATCTTGATAAAAAAGATTGGAAATATAAAATTTTTGAAAATAGCATTTGTATGCAGTTTGGCTCTTTCTGAAATAAATATTCCATACAAAAAATTGTTGACTTATTTAAAATATCTGATCTTTAGAATAATTTATCAAAAAATGAAAAAAAATTGTAGCAGTTGTTTTGGCAGTAAGGTTAGCCATTTTTTCTGTAAGAATTTTTATTCCCTGATGACTGACTTGCATGCTTCGTTTCCAAAACATATTATAATGACTGGTTTATTGCATGTGAGGATAGACATTTTTTATTCAATTTTTCAGCAACAGATTTTATATACGGAATGAATAATATGTAACTACGTAAGGGGTCATTCTCATTGAAAAGGTGTTTTTAGTCTCCGGGTGGATACAAAAAATTAGAAAGCAACACATTTCCTAATATTTTCTTTTGTTCATATATATAATTGCTTCTGAAGAGTTTATTCAATATGTTTCAAGTAAAATAGTTTTATTATTTAACTTCATTTTTCAATGAATATAAGACAAAACCTCTGTGGACGTCCCTACATCTGAAACACAAGATAATTTTACTGATACTCAAACAATTAAAGATTATTACTTTTTCTCTCAGTATTAACTAATTTAAAGTCTATAGTTGCGGTCTAACTTAATATTTTTTTAAATATATAATTTTACTTGGAATTAATTTTAAACTTTGTCCTGAAAATTAAGTTCCATGGACAAGGAAAATAACTTTAAAAAATATCATAAATGGCAGTTCATGTCAAACTTCATCATGAAAGAGTTTATAAGAGATGCAGACAATTTTAATTTTAAGGAAAAAATTTTCGTTCTATTGCGAATTTTATTGAATATATTCCAATTTATTTGTTCCATTTAGAACTTGTTAAAGTTCTCAGCATTTACTCCATGGACATCATAAATAATTTTAAAAATATAATTTATAATTAAAATACAAAATTTGATAAGTTAAGTATCGAATTTAATAAAAAAATGTGTACCATTTAAGTAAATAATGCAAAACCAAAGCACTTAAAATTCAAAACTTAGTTTAGGTCTCCTGTGGGATACTTGGGTCTCCACAGAGAGGATGGTATTGTCAATGAAAGAGACAAAAATCCAAAATCATGGTACAAAGTTAGATAAATCTGAAATTATATCACTAAAAGTTCTTGGTTTTCACTTTGTATTTTTTAAATTAAAATTGAAAATTATATTCTCTGAAAAAGAATTAAAGTAAAATAATTGGGTATAGAATATTTTATAATATTAAGGTTTCAATAATATCTAAAAAATATTTTAATAGCTAAATTTATGTTAAAAAAAATTGGAATATCAAAACTAAAAGATGAAGCAATCTGATGCTCAAATTCAGAAGAGAAGAAAGCAGAAAAACTTAATATTTAGAGACTTACTAGATTGTTTGTTAATAAATAAATATATGATATCTTTAATCTAGTGTATAATTGATGACTTCCCAAATGTTGACTTTCATTTTATTTGAAATTGTTTGTAAATATTATTTAACTAACGCATAGCCTAGAATATTTAAAAAGTGCTATTATTTCCTAAAATGCTGCTTTCTTGCGCTGATTTTAATAACTAATTTTATTGCTTTAATATAAGAAAATAAAACCTTGTACCAAATCTGCCTCAATAATTAGTCAATTGCGTTTCTTTTAAAATGTAAAGTTCCGTTGGACTATCATGTCTCTTTGTAGACAGGTCAAGAATTTTAAAACCAAAAAAAAGAAAACATTGAGAAATAAAAATAGAAGACTTGACCACCAATATAAGGTTATTTACTTGGCTTAAATGGAAAACATGCATGCAATTTTAAGATTTTACATAATTTTCTAAAAGTATTTTTTGGCTATTGTACCTCTTTTTCAAGGATCTGGTATGTGCATTGAAATTTATAGAGAACTTTACTGGAAATTTTTATTAAAAAAGGATTGAAAACATGAACGAAAATAGCTCTTGGCAACCAATTCATGGAAGTTTTTTGTCTAATTTCTTTTTGAAATATCCTCACAAAATTATGCTTATCATTTAAAGCTCATTTCCATCTTTTAAGCTACAACATAAAAAAAGAAAAACTTCAGACTGAATAAGACTATTGCTTTTAAAAAAATCTATGTAGAATTTGGTGAGGACATTGAGTACATATTTTATCAAATGAAATTGTTACAGTATTTTGTAGTAAGATTAACCATCTTTTTTTCTTGAAAGAGGTTTTGTTTCGTATGACTGAATTGGTATTCTTAGTCTCTGAGAAGATAATATAATGACTGGGTTTAGTTGTACGGATAGCAAATTGATATTTTATTCAATTTTTCAGCAAACTTAAGATTCTTATAAGAATAGTGAATAATACGTTTAAGTGTGTACGCATAGAAATTTATAGTCTTTAGATTCCAAATTTTGTTTTGGTGATCGAAACATGAAATTTTGAAAATATTATTAAATTTTTGTATGAACGGTTTGCCCCTGCTTTTGAAAATGTCTTATACAAAATACAGGGGAAAATACAAACAAGGATACATTTTAAAATTAATAATAAAAAATATATGTTGGAACCATGATTTTTTTAATTGAAGGCATGTCAGAATTCGTTTTTCAGATAGATAACATGAAAAGAAATAGAAATAGAATCAAAAAATTATTTAGAGCCATTATTTGAGAAAATATTAAAATGGGAAGAAAAAATAAAGGCATACTTATAGGAATTACCTTTTAATTTCTTAATTCACATGTAGTGTGAAACTAAAGATTTTCGATATTCGGAGAAAACCAAAAAAATGGAACTGCAGAAAACACTTCTACTGGCTTCTGTCTATCATGTTACCAGTACGGAATTTTCTCGGCTGCAACAATTAGGAACGGTATAACGCCGTGTTAGTATCTGAAAAAAACTTTTGAGATTCGCTTTATTTTTAAAACCCATAGTCTCCACCATATATTTGCTTTTGCCATATTAATAATAATAATTTTTGTCAGCCCTTCATTTGTATATTACCTGTATTTTTTTTTTATCATATAAAGCATTCTATATATACGCCTGCAATATAAAAACAAAAGTATGTAAGTTTTAACTTGCAATGTTTAGGCTGACATACTGTAAATTAAAGAATTCTAATTAGAGAGATCTTAAGAAGCCTATTTAGTCCTTATTTGTTTCATACATGCTCATTTGCAATATTTACCCGCTGTCTACCTGGCTGATCACCGTAAACCCGAATCTTTGGGTTAACCACAGATACCTTCGGATGGGGCAAATTCCATGGACGCTGAGCTGGATCTGTGATACATGCCTTTCAGTCTTCTTTGGCGACGCCCTCCTCTGAGAGATTGTAGTGGTGCCCCAGCACTGGATACCATTGCGGAGGAGTGGAACAAAGAAGCAGGAAGCTTAATGCATGGGATCTAATGACGTTTTAATAGAATGGCCAGGAACTGACACTGATCCCTTCTCTGTGTATAGGGCTACGATAGCAAATGTAATACGGTGGTATAATGTTGCCGTTAAATATATACTTCAGCATGCTATCTGTGCGAATATTTCTCTGATTCTATTTGACAGAAAATGCCTGATAATTTTACTAGCTATACGCGTACTGCGTTTCGGAAAAGTGTATAGCTAGCATATCTTTGATTGCAACAAAATGAAGAAGAAAAACTCCCGCCTACAAAATGACATGACAAAGTTTTGAAAACAACATAAAGCAAAAAAATACGTCATTTGAATTTAGAAAAACAGTACTGAGTACGTTAATCCAAAACAATATTAATAAAGAAGACAAACCAGCATGCGAAATATGCGAGACAAAGAAACATTTTAAGACACTGCTGAAAATAATTATCGAATCTTATTCAGTTAATGTATCTTTCCGAGAAGAAGATGGTATATGACGTCACTAAGCCGAGACGAAGGTCGCTACCAGCCACAATGAGATTGTAAATAAATGTACATGGGAAAGTTAACTTGTTCCGAGAATGTCCTTGAGAAAGCTGGCTTGCAAAAAACTGTTTGAACTGGTCATGAACAACACCTTAAATAAACTGAGGAATAAAATTTTAACGGTTCTTGTTTTGAACTGACAGAGTTCTGAGTTATAAGCTGAAAAAATGAAAATTATAGAGTTGTTAGAACGTCAGATGCGAGAATTTGAAAACTCCTTATCAAAAAATTACCATAAAAGTGACTATTACTTAAAAAATTTCTCAAAATTCAATAAATTGCGTTAGAAATTCAAAACAAACTTCATTAGAAGGAAAATTGTTTGTTCTGATCCGATGGTGTATTGATTGTTTTCACCCATCATTGAAAAGATGCTGCTACAGCCAAACGTGCCAGAAATAACCGCAAAACAGCACAAAAATACAATTAAAAATTTTGAAGTGTGAAAGTTTGCACCTGGCTGGAGGTGCATTGAGTCACCATTACGACTACCTTCCGTGTGCCAAATTTCTTGGGTTGTAAGTGGATCGTTCAGACATCGCACACACGGAAAAACATTGACCTTTATATAAGTTTAAATAACAATTCTAATAGATTTATTGGCAGTAGTTTTATGGAATAGTAGAACTCGCTAAGCAAACTAAAAAAAAAATATACGATCTGCTCTCCGTTATCTAAAAGTGTGAATAAAATCTTTTTTTCTTTCTTTTTTATTGAAAAATTTATTACCAACCATGTCATATATATAACTGGAATATTTAAGAACAAAAACAGCATCTATGAACTGTAGTATGTTTCGTAGAATAGTCTGCTGTTATAGCTGTGAAAACTGCTTTATAATGTCAGTTTATGCATACCACATTTTACTCATCTACAGATATATTTTATATTAAAAGACAAAAATAATAGGATTTATTTTAGTATGTACTCAATGACTTCTCTAAGTAAAATGATGATTGATATGGTGTTTTACCCCTTTAGCTTTATTATAAACTAGAAAATCAATCTCTTCAAGTGGTATGACGGGTACAAAATGTATTCCATCAAAAAATATATAAACTAATCTGAAGGATTGTAAATTATTAAATTATAGTAAAAATATATACAAAATATGTGCATAATAATTCAATAACCATGAAATTTCAGCTTGTCAAAAAGTTAAACTAAAGGAATTCTTTTCGAAATTCGAATCAAAACAAGCACTTCTTGCTACAAACGTTGCCAAAAAAATATTAACACACATTGTATCATCACGATTGCAATAAATAATCAGATGCATCGCGGTATAGTCCAAAATTACATCACGCGTATGATATACCACTGACGTGATTTAATACTATTAAAAAACGGAAATTAATTGCGTATATGACATTATAATTTAAAATGTCCTGAAACCATTGATCATAGCGTGAGAAAATTATATCAAATGATAGGAAAGTCTATTTCACTATTTGTTTTACAAATTTCGAAATTAGAACGACAACATTTTTAAATTTAAAATACTGAAATTTAGGTGACGGGAAATGAAATAATGCTGTTGAACACCCCTGCAAAAGTAAGACGCGAATTTGGCTCCTGGTGACGTCAGAGCGTTAATGGATTAGTGAGAGATAAAGTTTGGGGCTATTAGTACGAGAATGTATTCGTTTGAAAAGCTTTATTCTTGCCAACATTTACATCGTAAACACAGTTAAAAAAATCGTTATAAGGAAATCTGTCGCCCACCACGCAATCAATTACCTAATAAGTACAATTTGGGTGTTATTCATAGATATATCTAAAATCAAAATTGAGAACTCGTTAAATCAAAGACTATTTCAAACGGAAGCTGTAGAATGTACTACTCATTCTGCATTCTTCATCTACAAAGCAAAATAATATTGAATGGAACCTTTCAACCAAACCAGTTGAAATTAGAAATATATTATCACTGCATATTCCCTAGCTATTGCCATCTATGGATGGGCAAAGCAAAACTGCTATAAACTGCAATATTTTTTTTAAAAAAATTATACTTTCTAAAAATATTATTTTCAAAATTTGAAATTCCAATGACGCACGCAACATTAAAGATGAATATGTCTTGTTCAATGGATACCTGCTAAAAAATTGTATGTGGAATCTTAAATGTAACTAGCATGAGTATTCTTACATAAAGCAGCAGATTTCGATTCATTTGGTGAGTTAAAAGCAGAAACATACTGTCTGTTTCTTGCTGCAAATTTAATTTTAAATTATGAACCTCCCAGAAAGATTTCAAATAGATCTAACTATACATTTTAACATTATTTATAAGTTTTCGCCATTCAAACTTAAAAAAAAAATAACTACTTAGGAAAATGGTACTTTGTTTGGTGGATGAGCAAAGCAAAACTGCTATAACTATAATACTTTTCTAAAATATTATAATTTAAAAAATATTCTCAAAATTTGAAATTCCAAATGATAATAACATTAAAGATGAATACAAGTAAAACAAAACCACTGATGCCAAAAAATATATGGGAATTTTAAATGAGACTAGTACAATACATTTCATAAAAAAGTAGCAGATTTCGACCTATCTGTCGATATGCGTAGAAACATACTGTCTATTGTTACTGTTGCAATTTAATCTTTAAAATCATGAACTTCAGAAAGAATTCAAATAGATCAATGCCATACTTTTTTAACATTATTTATGTTTTGCTGTAAAATAACTGTACTTTATTAAAATGGTACTGTTAACGTTAAATTTTATTACTCAAATTCAATAATAGTTTATAAGAGAAATATGAACAACATAGGTAATAAGAAAACGAAGTACAGAAATATATTGATAAAAATAATCGAAAATATTGCAGTAATCGAAATATTTCGTTTCAAATTAAGATGTATGGTTGCGAAAAGAAACTATTTTCCATCAAGAAATGTTTCATGTCCATTCATTCAATACTGTACCAATGAGTTTTTTTTTAACTTATCACCGAATAATGATAGAATCATTCCCAAATTAATGATATTCTTATTCATTGGACACGCAGCTTAGTTGAAGTAATGACAAAGAAAACGCGTTTATTCGAATCTGCAAACGAATTCCTTGGAATAAGCAAACGATTTCTTTGCATTTAGATTTTTCCATCCGAAGATAAATTTATTTTTTTCAGAATCGATAATCATCTTCTCCAGAATTATGCATTTACGATATATCTCGTTCTTATTAAATTTCTGAGGGAAATCACTATTTTGTGTTTTTTTCATTTTTTCTGAAATATTTTATTTCTCGGAGAAGGACTTTATTAGTTTATCAGTTTTATTAAGAAAGGTTTAGCCAGAAGTTTAAATTAAAATATCATATTTAAAATGGAATTACGTGGATTTATCAAGGAAGATTCCTCATCCTATTCCTTGTTATTTATTCTTTTTAAAGTTCTTAAACCTACCTAAGGAATATTTTATACAACCTCATTAAATTTATTTGGAAGTTATGAAAACTTAAATCTACCTCCTTCAAAATGTTATTTCAAATACTTTTGTCCGAAGTTTTTCATTTTTGTGGAACTAAATTTGAATTCAAATATATCTTTTTTTAATGATTTTTAATATTATGATTTAAAATCTCTTCAACTCTTTTTCATTGCTTAATATGTATAAAAGGGAAGTCTTTTTTTTTCTACTTTTGTATTTCTCAATCTTCTTGTCTTCAATATCATTAAATAAAATATTATTTAATCTTTGATAGAAATATTCTAGAATGCAAAATATGAGTTTAATTGAAGTGCAATTTATATTCAAGTCTTATTCCATTTTATTTGCCAAATTTTGAACAATAAATGTCCTTTAAACTTTAAATGTTAATCTCTTAAAAACCAATTATAGTTAAAAATTCATTATATGACCTATAAAAAATTAATTGTTAGGGTTTAAAATCCAACCTTAATAAGGTTTATTTCTTTATGTCTGTTTCAAAAAAATAAATAATAGGCTTTAGTTTTGAATTTGAACACGTTTTGAATTTTTTTGTGAACACGCATCCATTTAATGCATAAACTTTTACAAGCTCAATAAACAAACCTACAAAAAAGAGGCTTGCTTGAAGACATATCTTCGGCAAAAAAAATTTGTATTATTTTATTTTTTTTCAAAATTAGATTTTAAATTGACTGGACTGGAAATTATTAATCAAAAAATTTTTCTTATAACACTTCTGTATTGCATTACAGGAGAATCTTTTAGCTCAGGTCAGGGAATTGCGGTTGGTGACATGATTGTTAAAAGAGATCCACCTCATATACGTGGACTGGGTATTAACTGTTGATTGAAACGGCCTCTAATTTCTGGTGCGTTGGTAGTGAAAGTTCTTTGCTGAATGGAATGTCAGCCCGCAACGTCTTCACAAATAAAAATAGCACGGCCGTCCAAAACAGCTCAGTTTGTAAAATTAATTTTAAACAGTCTTATTTAAAATCGCAAATAATCTAACTGAATTGAAACGATCATCTTTTGTTTATTATACGAAATTCCACCAGCGAAAATTAAATGAAAAGAAAACATAAAAAAGCAAACAATAGTAATAATGAAAAATATTGAAAACAATATACTCTTTTGCGCGAAAACGCAGCAAAAGTAACAGCCTAACTGTGTTTTGAAGATATCATTACCGAACTATAGAGAATACTGAAGATTCTTTCTATTAGCTTTTAGGCTCACTTATTAAAAAAGTTGTGGAAATTACTCAAAATGCAAAGGGAACTAGACTGTTGCGGGAATAAATAAATTTTGACTTTTATCATTCCTTTCTGGTTGCGGCCTCCACCTTTTGAACTAATAACGGCGTGTGAACTCCGATGAGCAAGCGCCATTTTAGTTCCTTCCATTTTGAGTAATTTCTAACTTTGTAAAGTGTTTTAAGTATTAGAGACCTTGGTATTTTATCTATAGTTTTGTTGTGGTATCTTTAAAAAATTTTTTATTTATTACAGCATTGTATGCAGTGATTTAAATTAACGTACAAACTACTAAATGAGGTATAACAGAGTATTAATAATTATGTCCAGTTTTGAAGGAAACGAGGTCTATCTGCTATCGGCCTCGTAGTTTTGAACCGTGGTCTGACATGAGTGACGATAATTGGAGTCACCACTTTATTACGTTTATGTCAATTACTTAATCGTTTATGTGCCCTGCACGAAAAGGAAGGGCGAAGTTGCATTTTCGCCCGCGAGCTGCAGAAGTTGGGTAGCTACGCCACTGCACTCATGGTCGTAACGTTTTTCTACTGGCATTGGCACAGCCAGAATGTAAATACGTGTGTGCTGAAACCAACCGGCAACCTTCTTGGGTCTCGGGTCCGGATCCCCGATAGGATGAGGGTGTTGCCAACTGCAACTTTAAAACCCAATCAGTACAGATGCTTCCAAATCTTTCTTTACAAATGCACCACTGCAACAGCTAATTTCAACACTGGTGAATCCCCTTCTCATCATGCACTATTCTGTACCTGCACCGTATCTTTACTGGCGAGGCAATGTTCTAGGGTTCTGAGTGCCATCTCTGTTGAAAGTTAAGGACGTCATTTTCCCAAGCAGCACGGAGGAAAAAGTGACGTCTCCAACCCAACCGGGGCATAATACTAAACTTTACAGGAATAGGATGAATGGAGAAATTCCCCTTGAGCGTGCTGGATTGGTTGTTCCAGCAGTCGCGGAATGATGTCATAAACTTACTGACTAGTTAATTATGGTGGGTGATCAAAAGTACATTTAAAGTTTATCCTCTCAATGAATACGAATTAACACTTAAAAAATACCACTCTTTAAAACGAATTGTACTAACGAAAATTCCTTTGTTATTTCCAATGAATTTCAATTTTCTACAACAAATTTGAGCTTGATGAATGGCTTGAAATATTGAGTGTGGTCAAAATAAATGAGTGGCGCCATCTCTGAGCAAAATATGATAACTGCTATTTAATTTAAATATCTAAAAATTTCTTTTAAATTAAAATGCAGTTCTTATCTTGAATTTAAATTGAAAGTTTCATTATCTTCAGTGTGAAATATTTTGCACTGTCAATTATTTTATACTCCTGACTTTTCACTTTTTTCAAACTTTTTTTCCTATTTCTTCCTTGATATTACACCTAAGCAATGAAAAAGGTAAATAGTAACAGTACTAATCGACGTCATACGTGACGTTGCTGAAACAACCAATCAGCATATGGAAATTTCTCCACGTTCTATTCCTGTGTAAAGGTTGGTACATGCAACCGGGGTACCAGAACAGACCCTCACAATTCGTAAATGAAGTCGGACAATACGTCATTCTTAATTCATAGTATTTCTGTTCTCGTAAGCGTTAAAAGCTTCAAATAGCATTCCCATACGTGTAATCAACCTTCTTGCGCATCGAATTTCTACAGTTATAGAAAAATAATTGATCGAATTTGTTTGACCCAGACATTCTGAATAAACGAGAATGAATGGACCTTAAGCATGTGACGTCATATCCTCCGACACGTGATTCGCCGGAGGCAGCCATTGGTCAGTCTTGAAACAGCTGACTCAGAACTACTTTTATTTCCTGAGTCGCTTATAGGCTGACGTTTTGTTTATTCCTCCACAGCTGTTTTTTATACTCGAACCCAAACGTGCATAAGGTCCATTAGTTGGATTCATTAGCCCCGTGCTGTCTGAATACCCAAATTACTCTAGTTGGATTTCTCATGGAGATCTTAGTTATAATTCAAAAGAAGTTTTATGAGCAAGAAGTCGTAAATTATGGATAAATTCTAAATATTGCACTCAAATTCTCACATCTTAGTACTCATTAAACAAGCACACAGAATCCTTTCTCCCTAATCGCAAAACTGATGTTCTGGTTTTCAAGCTTCCTTTCAGAATGACACTTATCCTCATAATGTTAAATCACAGGTTTCATCTGATTTCGTCGCCGTTGTTATAAATTTTATTTACAGGAAGAAAACTTTTAATTCATATTCCTTCTTTGAATGCGCAATATTCCCCAAAGGGAAATTCTGAGTCAGTACTGGTTGTTCTCCTTGCTTTCCTTTCTTTGTCTCTTTCTTTGATCTTTGGCAGTGGATGCTAAGAAGAAATCCCTTTTGTTTCTTGGGTGCTTTTACAACATATTCATCGTCTTTTACCATTTAAACTTTCAATTGATTGGTATATAAGTAGATAAAAAATTTTATTTTGGTTTGATGGAAAATAGAGATAAAGCAGCTGGTTCAGCGAGCTACATCTCAAAATACTACTACCACTACTAGCAATGAGTTCAAAGTAGAGTTTCTACTCTCAATTTTTCCTGATAAATTAGAGATAAAGTAGCTTTTAGCGAGTCTCAAAGTTTTCTATTTACTCTCTACTCTACTCTTACAACCTTCAAATGGAGTTTTCTTGAGGCTGACTACTGTTAGTACTCCGGTTTGTTCTTCCGAGTTTTTCAATACTTAATAATGAATGATACTAACTCAACACATCAGACGACAGTTAAAGATTTTTTAAATCAAGGTTGCACCTGTTGTAATATAAATAAGGTTTTCTATGTTTTGTTGAGAAAGACGTTTAGTCTGCTGGATTTTTATCCTGATAATTCATTGCCTAGTAGATTTTGCCTGCCAAAATAAGATGTTAAATCCTCTGGTTTTGTGAAGTGGTTCTGAAGGACGTTAGTCACAGGACGTCCTGAAATGAAGATCGTACCTATTTCCTTCGCTGGTACACGTGTAGATCTAGGGTTATGGAGTTTAAATCTTTAGGTAATTTGAAATGGGCCATGTCTGCAAATAATATTGTTCTCTTGGACAAGGTGTTGGAGTTTGCTCCGAGTTCTGAATGATGTTGAATACTGGCCTGCCAGTTTTACTTCCAGTGGATCCATTCATGTTGCCATTTATTCAATGCTATTTCGTGGAGATGTTCTTTAGGTTTCTTTTTCGAGCTGGATGCTATGAGAGTCGCTTATTTTCTTTCTCGTATACGAAGTATACAAAGAGAAAAGTATTGTGGTCGTCAGTAAAACTGAACGAGATTTTGACGAATCTCCATCTTTTAGACCCCTTGAGGCCGATAAACACACCTTGTGGAATTATGTTTCTGTGTGTGTGTGTGGTGTTCGAACACGATAACTCGCGAAAATTATTAGAGCTACGGTGATGAAATTCTGGGTAGTGGTCTTTAAACTATAATTTGTAGGTTTCTTAATCTTGGACAAAATCGTCTACGGAAGTCTCGCCTGTCTGTCCGCGGTCAAATGCGAACACTATACTCAAAACACTTAAATATTGATGGATAAAATTTGGTACAGTTTTATCCGCAAGGAATGTAGGTCCCATAATAATCCGCAAAGGGCTGACTGTTTTCGGTCTGTATAATCTGAATACTTGTTCACTCTGAAACGAACTCCATGCGCATGCGTACTGGTAGCAATGCCCGTGCACGCGCAAGGATTATGCCACTTGTCCTGAGACGGTAAGAGTGGAAAATCGGTGTCGGATTTTAATCACGCATCTCTTTGAATTTGATTCTTTACGCAAATATTTTACAACTCACTATAATCCACAATGAAAACCTTCTATAGTCATATGGATTGTACAGTAGGTTTGAATTTTTTTTATCCACGCGGGGAAGGAAACAGACTTTTTTTGGGAAAGAGATGAGAAAGTTTAGGGAGACTCACCGCTGGTTTGTAGCGGTTTTGGCAAGCTGGTCCATTTTATATTCTCCTAATATTATTGCAAGCAACTATTTCAGTGAAATAATCCTCGGTTTAACCCTGCTCTGCTTTGAGAATCGGAGCATTCTATCGGTGACAACAAATCTATTAGATAACCCCTTAAAAGTATTTATTTACAACTGAAATGATTTTTATTTCAATGTAAATCAGTGGTTTAGCAAGGCAGAAAAACAGTTTTCAGCTATACAGGGTTTCCCAAAAGATCGTGTACAAACTTAAAGGGTAGGTAAGGGAACATAAATCCATGCATCTGTGCAACAGAACAAAGGGTCGAAAACGCAAAGGGAGTCTGTTACTGTGAGCTCTTAGTAAGTGAAATAAGTGAAAGAAAAGAATGTACCGAATGAAATATACGATAAAGATTTAATGAAATACAAATTTACATTAACACAACAACCCAGTTCTATGAATAATAACAGGCGAGGCGTGCATCTCTTCAGACGGCACGTCCGTTGAACACTTACTTTAAGTACGCCAAACGTTTGTTATTGATAAGGGTCCTATTTTGTCGTTATCGTATCAGTCATGCTGCGTATGAATTGTAATGTCGTTATCCATGCAAATGTGAATTTTTATCCATTCAATCTGAGTTGTGCATTTTATGTATGTTATCCTTTTCTTTTACTTACAGTAGAGTTTCGCTATTCCGGACTAGATGGGACCGCACCCTGTCCGGATCATCGGGGATACTCTGGATTAAATGGGTGCATAAATGCACGTCAATACAAGTTTCAGATGGGCAAAAGTTTAAAAATCGATGTTTTTTTACATGAATACATACAACTTTTCTTACTGGATTAGCCGGATGTTTGGACAAGCGGGATCCGAATTAGCGGGATTCTACTGTAATTCATCGACAAAGAGCCGCCTGTAGCTGACCACTTTTGCGTTTCAGACCCCGTGTTCTATTCCAAAAATGATTTTCGTACTGCTTGTTATTGTAGCTGACCTCGAGCTTTTTCGACATTCGGATCTTCATCGCGATCTACGCTTCCTGGTAATTTCAGGTGCTCTTCTCCTCGTTGACTTTGACGACGGAAGTTTTGAGGGTGAGCTCATTTGATCTTATAAAACGTAAATCCTTAACATTCAACGTACAAACGTAGCTACTAGGTTCTCTACCTTGACGAAAGCGAGGCTGCTGGATGCTTTTAAGTTTAAAAATTTATCCAGTACCTATTCCAGATGCCGCGCAGTATCGCATCTAATTTGTTCTTTCAGATGCTCGCAGACATCGCTGCGTAAGAAACCAATAAAAAGCCCTCACTGAGCACCCAAACAAATGTTCGCATCTCCAAACCGTCCTCCTCTTTCGGCATGATTTATTACAATCTTGGTTATAAAGACTGCGATATTGTCGCTTGACGATTCAATCTCTTGTTCGATGATCTCTGCTTGACGATTCAATCTCGGTGGCCGCTATAACGTGTAAGTACCATGATTTGTTTCTATAACCCTGACCTAATCTTAAATTTTTTAAACGACCTTTCAACCATTCTGTATGTAGCACTGATATCTGCAACTTCTAATAATCAACATTTCATTTACCGTTTTTCCGAATATTAATTCAGTTGTAAACCACAATTTCATTCACATGCAATCAATTTGAGCATAATTAAGAAATTATCCGTTTAACAAAACGTGTGTTCCAAATATGAAATGAACTTTACTTCCCGCAAAAATAGTAAGAAATTCCAATTTCAGACCGCAGAAATTTGTCATGACTAAGTATAGCTGCATAACTTAATTATGCGTGCGAAAGCAGTCATTCAGTCTCGAAGTTATTTTCAAACATCATCATTATAACTCTGACTAACTGTAAATTAGATTCGTGCGTGATTTGATGGTAATTAGCGGTTGCGCAAATTAAAGGTTCGAAACTGTTAGGTATGGTTCTTATTTCTATAGTTAGGCATTTCCAAAATGATGCATTTTCTGTGTTGTATGGAAATGTCGTGTGTGCTCTGTGATTTAAATGTTAGGAACATATTTAATATTCAGAGATGATATTTTGACATTCAAAAAACTCTTTTTGCTATCTAATTAATAATGACACGATAAAAAAGTAATCCATGCGTAATTCATAACTAGTAATTCTGTGAATGTTATACCAAGCGTCAAAAAAAAAAAAAAAAAGATATGCCTTTTATTTACACACAGTCTTTAAAAAAGTGAATTTTTTTTCTCCCTTCTTTTCGAATGCAGTATTTTATACTAATTCTCTGTTTTTTATCAGTATTCACAAAATTACGTCTAAATGTCTGCTTTTATTAGTATCAACAAATTACCACACTCAAACCATACCATTCCATACTAAATTCATCATTTCGCTAACTGTAGGGTGTGCTAATAATTTTATTATAAAGGGATGCAGAGTTTTTTAATTTATCCCCTTCTTGTTTTGTTTGACCTGTTGTTGGTAGAAAAAGTACTTCTGATGTCTAAGAAAGCAAACAAGAATTATTCTGGTTAATTTAAAAAAAGATGATGCCAAGTAAAATATCGGACTATCTATTGCTATTTTAAGTCCTTGTAAGATTTTCCGAAGTATAATCCATGTAAGTTTTAAACCAAGATTAAAACCCATCTGTAGCATCTGAGCACGGGTTCAGTACCTTCAAAGCACCAACAACCACTAATTTATCTCTGTTTGACAGATAAAAATTATTTCCCATTTGAATCTGGTTCTCAACTTGATATTATTTATACACTGACTTTTCAAGGCCTTGGAGTCTATCGATTTTGTATTCTTTTAAAAGAATGGCTATTGGTTTTGCTGTAAACCTGATTGATTGGCTTCTCTTCTTACTTATGTAATCGAACACTCTATGTTTATTTATATTGCTGGTTTCTCAGAGCTATGTAGTACTTCCTGTGTCCCACAGGGCTCTAACGGAATCTGCTTTTTTTAAAAAATACTTTGAATGTCTTTACTATAGCTGACTGACTTTAAAATTGTTTAGTTCAATACGTAACCTGGCTTTAGATCTGTTCTCTTACAAAGATATCTTTATTGTCTTTTAAGTGGTGCGAGTAAAGATTACACCTAAATATTAAAAAAATAAGTTGTGTTCTTAGTTATACCGAAAAGCTCTTTGAATCATATATATAAATTAACAATCTTGTTCATCACCTCACAAACTGTCACGGATCTTGGGATCATCTTTGACACTAAACTTGATTTTTTTCCTACACATGAATACCATGGTCTCTAAGACTATATTGCAGGTTGAATCTTAAACGCAGAACCAGAAAAATTTTTCCAGTGAACTTGCCCTGAAAGTCTTAGTACTGTCCCTATACTCATCCTTGAAGAGTCCTATTATTAGCTCTTTCATCTCTCTGTTGCATTTTTTTTAAAAATTTATTTAACGAAAGCTGTCTTTATACTAATTGTATAAAAAGTTTTTTTTCCTTTTTTTAGCAACTTCCAGTTTGATTCATAAAACATTGAATATGTTTTCGTGCATTTTTTTACTGTTCACGGTGTTTCTATCATTTCTGTAAAGTTAATTTATATAAGCCGCAGCTGCCATCCATTGAGTAGAGAAATCACATATATGTTCTAGCATTTTTTTTATTTATTTAACGGAAGCTGGTATTTTTTTTAGAAGAGCTCAGGTTTGATTTTATTAAATCATGGGGGAAAAATGCCTTTGTGATTTTTCTTTCTTTTTCTGATTTAAAGTTTTTAACTTCGTAACGTTTTGGCTAGTGACAATAGTTGAAAAACGGGAGGCGGGGCATATGAAAATATATGAACCCTAGATCTCAATCGTGACTTAACTTCCTCCACCCGGGAATATTCCCATTATCGAAATAGCCGTGCAACGCTGCTTCACGCAGTTAGTAGTAATAGCTAGCATTCACTTGGAGAAACAAATTCTGCAATTTTATAAAACTCTTATGTATTTCTGGTTTCCGCCATTAACAATTTGATTCTGGGCAATACTACAACTGGCTAAGGGTAGCATGTACCACAGATTAGGAACCTTTGTTTTAAAGGATAAAAAGATTGATAGAGTAATAAACTAAAGAATTTCTTACTATTATTTTAGAATTATTAGTACTCTAGGTATTTGAAGTAATTCTAAATCAAAATCACTTCTTCATTTCTTTACAGGAGCGACTTCTTCTTTCTGTTCTACCCAAACATGTTGCAGCGGAGATAAGAGAAGATTTGGGCGCAGTGGTCACCGGTCAGTTCAAGAAAATCTACATGAGTAGGCACGAAAACGTGAGGTAAGATATCTTTTTGCTTAAGTGACCACTTTTACTCCATGGTTCTTCGTCTATAAATCAATAAACTACGCCAGTGGAATTTATTTTAGAATAAATAAATTTTTTGGTGGACAATTAATTGGGGGGGCTGGTGTAATTTAATGGCACAAGATCTAGATTAGCTAAATAGCCAAAGCAAGTCATTTCATACTGAAATAAAGGAGCATTATTTATTTTTTTTTTCCCTCAAAAACGGGATATTTCCACTTTATGTAATATATGCGATTCAAGAAACACTGCATATTAGTTTTGTTTATTAAAAACACGTATGAATGCGTGGAAAATAAATAATTTATAAGACCTCTTATTTTTTATAAACCTTATCATATCCATTATACTCTTAGTATGCTTGGTATTGATTTGAAACAAGATATATGTAAAAAACTTCAAAAAAATGCTTTTACCAATAGTTCTCAAAAATATTATAGATGGTGCCACTTAAACCTACCGAGTGCAAACGTAATTTTGCGATTTTTTTTTAAATTGATAATTGGAGAGATCTAAAATTATGAAAATATTGCATTGTCATCAAGACCCAATAAATATACAAAATTTCAGAACTTAGCATTGTAAGAAGTGAGTGAAAATCATCAAAATCTGCAACTCTTATATACATTGTTAGAAACGGATTCAGATAACCTTCCGCGCTTTTGCGCTATGAGCCTGGGCGGAGTTATTTTCATCAAAAATAGGAAATAGGAAGAATGAAGGGTGATGTTACTGAGCGTGTGATCTAACAAAGAACTCCGGAAATGTCAGACTCACATTATGGCCTGACACCCTTTCCGGTGTAAAATCATCTAAAAGGGAGTAATCTCGAATCCGTTTACTCGAACAGTATAGTTTTAGATTTTACGTCGTATTCAACGATGATTTCAGTAGGGTGATAGGTGTGTGTCCAGATAGATGAACATCAAAATGTCCTTTAGACATCGCACGCCGGCGGTACCACCGGTTCCTCGCCTTGGATGTCCCATCAGATCATGCGTAACACGGTGGCTCGTACTGTGATGTCCTATCAGACTGGCGCGTACCACCGGTGGCTCGCACATTGATGTCCCATCAGACGGCGCGTCTACCACCGGTGGCTCGCACTTGGATGTGCGTCATCAGACGGGCAAGTACCACCGGTGCGTGCACTTTGGATGTCCCATCAGACGGCGCGTACCACCTCGGTGGTTCAGACTGATATCAACCGGTATCAGATGGCAAGTGTAACACTGGTGGTTCGTGCACCTTAGATGTCCCATCTGGCGGTGCGTACCATCAGTAATTTAGCCGTCCGATAAAGCAAAGTGCTTCTAGAGTAGCCGCCCATGGGAGAGAAACATTAATTGTAGCGCCGACGTGAACGCTTTAACCCAGGTATGTGATCAGTAGGATATGTTAAAAACTTCAAAAATAGTTGTATGAGAGATACACAAGAATTAACGATAAGGATAAACAAAGAATTAGGATCTATATGTTACGGTCAATGTGATAAACCTGTTATTTTTAATACTAATCGCGGTTATTATAACCCGTCATTATCAACAAGAACCCCATAAAAAATTCCAGTTCTTATTAATAATAACCACTTAAAAATCCTGTTCTGGGATGGGGTTAAATAGACTGACCTTTAACCGTAACATATGTTACGAAATTGCGTTCGGTGTGTGTAGGCAGCGAAAACATCCAACATAAGCTGGTAACTGGAGAAACGATGTTTATTCACGAATACTCCGGAAAACACACATACGTCACAGGGAAAACACAGCCTTGCACAAATTGGCAGCATCAAACAGACAGCAATTCACTAATAAGAACAGCAACAGCGCTTGTCATCGCTCAACCGTCTAACAGCTTACTACTTCTGCACACTGGATGAAATTCCAAAGAGAGACTTCAATCGATCCTTAGTCGATCAACATACTACTCTTCCTGTGATACTAGCACTGTCCTTTTATGTCTTTCCCGGAGGCCGTGTACGTCACTTGGAATCATCTGGATAAGTCCGATCTCGTCCCTAATAGGATATCGAGAAATTCCAGAACTTTGATATCCCATCATTTCGTCGCCTAGTCTGCCAAATTGTCGTAGGTCGCACAAAATGGCGCAGTGTCAGTGATCCAGACCTACAGCGTGCTGTCATTCCACGTAGTACCTTGTAAAACTCTCTTCCCAAACATAAGACTGTTATTGCTGGGATGCTAATTTCCAGCTATCCGTATCAATACTGTTACTTACTTGTTGAAGGTCAATAATATCTAGTAGACTGCATTCCTAACTGTGTTATATTTTGTTTGACAAGTATTCTAAAAACGTCTGGGAACGCCCTCGTCATAACGTCAAATAGCAAGCCTTGCGAAACAAAAACTCGTACCTTATTAGTGAAAGGATAAAGTAGTTTATTGTAGACCCACGAGTGCATTTTACAAACCGATGATCAAAACTACTATCTTATGTAGAATCGTTTTTTATTTAAAATCATGTTGAAGTAAACTAGTAAACGCGTCCTTAGGAGGTCCTTGTTCGAGCGCACTCGAATTGGACTGCAAAGAGACATGACCGATACCGGTAATCCGTAAGTTTAATCACTGGTGATCTTTCTTTTCCGAGGCATCCGAAAGATCCCATTAATTACGCCGTTACACCGCGGAGGGTTCAGGCGGAAATACGAAGGCTCCTCTTTCTTTCTTTTTTAGCGCCGTTTTTTCTCTTTGGTGACGGATTGATTGTAATCGGTGATGCAAAAAAAGAAAGTCTTGGGATTCTTTTGCTAGGAAGTTCATTTTTCTATACCATATATCTGAATCTAAAGGGAAAAAACACTATTTCAAACCATTTCAGCAGATGGATGCCCTTTCATTACAGAGATTTTATCGGATTTCTTCTGTGCCCAAAGCGTTGCGGTCTAATATTATGCGATAAAAAGTGAACTTTTAATTATGAGGTTCTGCTAGTGTCGATAATTAATTATTATCTATGAAATTGAAAAAAAGGCATGAGCAGGGAATCGACCCAATGGCATGAACCTTTAACCTGAACTTCTCCCACGGCGACCCTGCCTACCTGAAAGGTGTAAGACTAGAGGTCTCCAGGGGAGAGAACCAAGATCAATGCCCGGGGAAGAGCAGAGAACCTGGCCTCCCTGAGAAGATCTTATTTAACATCAAAGGTTACTCGCCAGAACATATGTAGAAACGTAGAATGAAAGGTATACAGTATATTTTTGAAAAAAAAAGTCTTATTTAATTAAAAACAGGCGATCTCGGGGTCAAAGAATTATAAACGCAGTATATTAAAAGAGAATTTAAAACAGAACACACAAACCAGTGACATGACCGATATAGTTCTAACTTCAAAATGGGTTGATTTATTGATTTGTCATCCCGCTTTCAAGTTCAGTCGAAGACTATTGGAACCCGGCATGGTTTAAACTGATTTTCAGATGCCTTTTTTGTATTAAAGTTCCATTTCGAAGAACAATGTAAGCATTTATAGGTAATGGCTTTGAATTCTTGAAGCCGTGGTCCGATGACGATACCTGAACCGGCATTCTACTCTATATCTTCCCGCGCCGCCTATTACCGGAAGAGTCGCGAGCTCAGTGAAAGATTAAACGAGCAACAGACCCAAACACACTTTAGATTCTTTTGATGCAATCGTTTCGAACCTAGAAACCTAAGGTCCAAAACTAAGACCTTAACTTCAGGCCACCGCAACCCGGCATTCAGAAGACAAAAAAATAACACTTAAATCAACTATCTACTCTCCAGATTTGAAGTATCTACTCTGCAGGTAAGGCCTTTTTGACATGCATCAGGGTTCTTCGGCGAAAAGGGTTTTGAACTACTTAGAACAAGATACAACGAAAACCACGAGACTCCTTCACCAATCAATCTTGGAGAAATAATTGCGGATGTTCTTTTTTTCCTTAATATGTACAAACTGGTTCCATCCCTCAAAAAATACGTATTCTTACTTTTTCTGTTTTTGGTTTCCTCGAATATAGATGGCGCTGGGACTGTGTTTCTTTTAATAATAATTTTATAATACTCCTTTTAAAAGAAAGTTACTTTGGGTTTGTAATTACGGAAGAACTTTTTTTCTTCTTTTTTTCAACTATGGGCATAGGTAAGCTTTATTTATGATGGCTAATTTTAAAAAAAAGCAGATGGCTGATTGCTAATTTTAACTAATCTCTATTAGCGTTTTGATGTTTGTGCTTTTTGTTTCTTCCTCTTTCTTTTGAATAATACTTTGATGCACAGATCTTCTTGTCTTTTGTTTGGGAAATTTCGAGCCAAGAGAAGCTATGTCGCTTACTGCTAATGCTTTCTTACAGAAAATTTTCCGATTATTATTTCTTTGAATCCATTTCGAATAAAGTCCTTAGCCCTTGAAAAAATGGGCTAGAATGATTCCTTGTTTGGTTTTTTTTTCGATTACCTCTGAGCTTATCTTTGTTCTTTGGCTTTCTTGTATGATATCCTCGATTTCTCATTGAGTGTAAACCCATTGTAATAACAACTAACATACGCTGGCATTTAATTATGAATCGATGTTCAGCATTACTCAGCCGAATTCGAGATGACTAGAATTACCTGGATCTGCCACCCTCTTTTCCGAAATTCCGCACCAACGAGAGGATTTTCGATTGCAGCGTATTTAACGTGCATCAGGTCCGCGTACGGTATGCTGAAATCGAGTATGCAACCAGCAAAAAACTCATCCGAAACGGAGACCTTGCTATGAAGCTTGTTGTCATATGATAAAATGTCGCCAAATGATGCAAAATATGTTACCAAATGGAGCCAAGAAATAGCGAAATCATTCGCTATACTTCTCAGTTTCCACTACAATTTAAATATTTGAATCATTCGTATATGTAAGCATCTAACACGTTGAATTAAAAAAAATGTAGACATTAGCGAGTATAGTTGACTTCCGTTACAAATATTTACGCTATAAACGTACTTACAAAACCGCACAAATTCTTGGGAAAACTTTATAAATCCATTATTTTGTGGAAGTTAAAGGTTTTAATCTTTATATTAGCTGATAGTTCCTTCCTTTGTAAACTATAGGTTGGTGTTATAATCTTTTATCGAATGTTACCGAGTGCTAGATTGTTGTTAGGCTTAACACTACTCTGCTCCATCAACTTTCTCGGATTCAACATATTTATATTTTCAAAGCTGTTTTGTCGATTTCCATAAATTTTGTATCAAACTTTTCAGAAAAATAAACCCTCTATCGACATATGTCAAATTTATAGATAAAAACTACAAATTTCCAGAATTTTTGACAACAGGAAAAAATGCGCTTTTAAAAAAGCATTGTTTGCTTATCAACAGCATCATCTTCATATAATAGCAGAAAGATTTCAGGAATAAAGTTTGTCTAAAACTAAGTATAATTATAACAGAACCGACTATTCTGGGCATCTCGTTCTAAACGAGGTCTCTGTTATCCGAGCCGGTACTAGAAAATCGAACTGTTTTTCATTTTTTAATAAAGTCAGAAAAGTTTGGCAGTGGGTGTCAAAGTTAAAATTGGAGCCGATTCTCGCGAGTTCTCACAATGCGAAAATGTCGCTAAAAATGGTTTCTAAAGTATCGTTATCGGAAGTGATCTTTTATACATAACTCAAGATGATCATTTGAGAAAAAATAAATAAGGGAATTCCGGAACATTTTATGAAAAATGGTGATGTAAATGTCAGAAAGTTTTCTTGAGCGGAGGAAAATATTCTTTTGAGAACACCTTAAAGAATGGAAAGTTTCTCCCAGCAATGTTAGTCCTATGGTTGGGAAGAGCTCTTTGTGCAGGTGCTGAGCGGAGTAGGCAAAGACCTGTTCCTGGGATCCTGACCTTGAAGTGACCATTTTAGACAAATAGGATGATTCCAGAACATAACCCTTTTCTCGATATTTCAATTAGGAAAGGGAATACGTGCTTGAATATACTCAGAAAACCTCTCCATGTGACGTCACGGCCTGTGAGAGAGTATATAGTGATCTGCGGCCTGGATCAGTAGAGGAATAGTGCTGACCCATGGGAAACAACTTAGAGTTTCGCCTGCAGTGCGAGCTAGATAGCTGGGCGAGCTGAGCGCTATAGTGCCGTTATTTCGTTATAGTTATTTGCTGATTGTTATGTTGCCAAATATCAAAGTGCTGGAACTGTTATTACCTGTGAATTGTTGTCTGCTTACATTGACCTGCAAGAACTATTGTTTCTGTACCTGCATGTAGTTTTCCTGCATATTTGTAAATAAACCTTCATTCTCCATTATCCTGCTTGTTGGACTGTTTACACCATACACCCACAGAAAGACTTTTGTAACAATAGGGTAACAGCGAAAATCAGTTACATTCGCGAATTGTCTCATCAAAATTAATTAATGTTTCAAAAAATGTGTGTGAGAAGTTTGTTAACTAATAAAGGAGTTCGTTAAAATTTTAATACAATGGCAGTATTTGCGGACTTGTATTTGTTAGTTCAAATAAACAGTTTTGGAAAACCTTGTGGTGTGGTGCGGAAGTTTGGAGAGGGGGGATTGCCAGCTCAGGTGTCGTCTTCGTCACCTGACCAGGGTTCAAAATTACGAGGTCCGTCCCAATATAGCCCTCGCGTTGTTTCAAAACGGGACGTTAATATAACTAAACTAAATTAAACTTGAAGAACCTTGTCGTAAGAATAAAAGTCATGAATTAAAATTCAGACTCTAATAACCGAGTTTTTGATTATCCGATATGAATATGGCCCCAGTCAGTCCGGATAATTGAGGCTCGACTGCACTTTTATAACAAACCCGAGACCAAAATTGTTTTCTCTTCTTTTGTGTTATTTCTAGCAAATTTCCGCGAAGCATTGTTGGAATAAAGTCTTTTGTTCGAAGCACCCTCCAAAGTGGATCGAAAGAGCCATGACCAAAATTCTCCCCCGGTAATCTAAAGTTTAATCACTGGTGATCTTTCTTTTTCCGGGGCATCCAAAAGGTTCCATTAATTACGCTGTTACGCCACGGAAGGTTCAGAATGGTGGTGCGAAATTTTCTTTTAACTTTTTTCCTTGCAGGCGATTGCACCGGTGCTATAAAAAAGTACGTAAGATCTTTTGCTGAGGGTTTTTTATGTACCAGATAAACTGTAGCATAAGAAAAGATAAACTTTTCTGCCTTTGTTTTGCTGCCTCGACGGCATATGGTATCTGTCATTATATGGATTTTATCGAATTTGGATTGTAAGTTAAGTGCAGGTTTCTGAATACAGTGACAAAAACTGCGAGATTTAATTATAAAAAACTGATCATGTTATTAAATATGTTCGATTGTTGAACAAAAAATATCCTCCAGATGAGTGTCCCGCAGTTTACACACGTTGGAAGTTAGTCCATTTTATGCGATTTCCGCGGGCTAACGTGTTTACTAACGTCTGATTAATATAGCGTTCAATTATCTTATGCTACAAGGTAATTCAACAAAACTTGCACAGATTATAAATGGCTTCCTTGTAAACGAAGGAAGAATATGCGGCTGGCGCATATCCGTGGTCTATTTCACTCTGATTAATATGGCGCTGAATTATCTTATGCTATCAGTGATAATTAAAAAAACTGCACTGATTATACGATTGCCTTTGTAAACTACGATAGGAAGGATATGCAGCATTACGTGGTCTAGCGTGTTTACCTCCGATTAATATAGCGTTGAATTATCTTATGCTACGTGGTAATTAAAAAATTGCACCGATTATAAATGGCTTCCTTGTAAACTACGATTGGAAGAATATGCGAGTTGGCAGGTATTACGTATCCAGCGCGGCTTTACCTGATTAATATAGCGTCTAATTATCTTATGCTACGTGGTAATTGGGGTGCAAAATTGGTAACTGATTATAAATGACTTCCTTTATAAACTACATGATAGTGAAAGGATATGCAGCATCTGCGGTCTAGCGTGCGGTTTAATTTCCGTTTAATATAGCGTTGAATTATCTTATGCTACGGGGTAATTCAAAATTAAATCACACAAATTATAAATGGTTTCCTTGTAAACTACGATAGGAAGAATATGCGGGTTGGCAGCATTCCGTGGGTAGCGTGTTTACCTCTGATTAATGTAGCGTTGAATTACATTATACTACAGAGTAATTTAATGCAATCGCACAAATTGCAAATGTCTTCCTTGTAAACTATGATGGGAAGAAAAAAATTAAACGCAATACGGATGAACCCACTGCAATCCTTTCTATTTATTTAATTTTATTATTCGATTTAAGAACAATAAATTTTATTTTATCTATCTACAGTATGTTTTCTTGAAATTATTTAGTGAGAATTTTTCTTATTCACTTGTTTTCGGCATTCAATTGTTGGTTGCATTTCAAACGCGTTACCATAACGCCAAGATTAATTGTACCATACTTTTGATTGACGTTTCAAACCAATTTATCCATCTATAAACCAATATCTACGTTAAAAGATGAAAATAGTGGCTCGAAATAAATGCTTACTAGATAAATAAAAGCATACTTCACGTTTCTTTCTCTTCAATCATTACTTCATGTCATAAAACACTATTTCTAACGAGCTTGCCCAACGTGTCACATATATCATTTCCTCTTTTACAACGGAACTTTAGTTTCCCTTTTCTAAACACGCCACTGGGCACAGTACTTTTATGTACACACTGTCAGTGGCGCGAACACGAATAACCTCGCGTGACTTCGAACCGGGATGACTTCCAGTGTCTGTACCATCCCCCTTCCAACGGTCAATTTAATATCCATGGTAATATTCGAGTCGATGTCTGGCTTATAAAACGTGGATTTACTGCTGCTGCTTTTTTTCTGGGAGCCCCAGAAGTTGAAATTAAATCCAAAGTAAACTCGTCCACAAGAAAAAGGGTTCTTCTGTCAATATTTCTTTGCTGATGGGAAAGGATTACATTCTTTTCCAGACAGTTTGCGTGACTGGTATATAACTCTTTATAAAGAAGACTTGTCGGGACTGGATTAGGTCTCTTTTCTTTATTTTGAAAGATTGGGTTTTGGGATGTGTGTTTATGATGATTCTTCTATTATTTCTCGCTTGAAACAATATAATTCGAATCGTAATAAGTTGTTATATGTACAGACATATATTGTTTTGATTTAATCATGAATTTTAGAGTAAAAATGTAGGGTACAGCAGCCAATTGGATGAGCTTAAAAATCAGGGATATAAATTTATTTTAGAGTAGCATAAAACGATCAAGAAATGGAAGCATACCATTTGAAATTTATGATAGATGCTTTCATATCGTGGAATTCAGGGTATAAAGTCTCTAATAACTATATTTATACTTTGCTACTGTCAACTTATGTTTAATACTATGATCTGAAGAATCTGAGAAACAACATGTTGGATTATGTGGGGAAAAAAGAATTTTGTTAATAATTTCGCACAGCAACCCTTGATAATTCTTGAATCAAAACATCTTTTAGTCTCTATTTATCATTTATCTTGGATAACAGCATTTAGCTTGCAGTGAGTTTCGAACCCGGAACCTTTCTGTGTATTACCTATCGGACTATCCAGACGTTCAAAGGAAAGGTAGATATGTATTGACTAAATGAGATTTTTTTAAATGTTGCCTCATGCTGCCATCTGTTGACGGCAAAGGCGTTTCGCATTTATTTTAAAGAAACTTGCGGATTTTTTTTATTAATAGAATTTTCTGTTTTCGAAAAGCTACTTTTCTTTCTTTAAAAATGTAATAATGTTTATTTTTTTATTCCCATTTCAGTGTATGACGAGACGCTTTTACGTTTATACTATTTTTTCAGCACTGAAAATCAAATACACAATATACAATATTAATTTCAGCATATTGTACAATGCTGATAAACATAGAATTTATAATTTTTTTTCACTGTATTTTATGTAATATAGTATTCAACATCTGGAAGAAAAATTGCTCCGGTGATTTTTCTTAAATAATAACTCAAGCCAAGAAAAATCTTGAGTTAAAATTAATATTTTATATAAAACCTTTTTTTTATAATATTTTAGAAAATTTAATATCTCAGAAATATTGATACATATTATTCAATAATATTGGTACCATATTCTTCGATATTTTAATAATATTGTACAAATATCAAATAATATTCTGGGACCCTTAATAGCCCAAGATATTCTTCAATATCATTACGATAACTTCAAGATATTGTACGGCATTCAGAATATCGAACAACGCCGTGGTGATATCATACAGTGTCTTATGCTAATAAGGATTACACTACACTCACGACGTTTACCGTGAATTTTGCCCTAAGTATAATCCTCCTAATAAAAGGATCGTCGCTCAGAAAATTTAATATCTCGGAAATATTGTTACATATTATTCAATAATATTGGTATCATATTCTTCGATATTTATAATATTATACAATACTAGAATATTTGTGTCCGTCTAAGACGGGCTTTTAGCTTTCCAGCAATATCTCAGATCTGATTGTCACAGATTTATTAACAAAAGTTAGAGTAGAAATTCTCATGCACATTGGCAGAGTGCTTAAGGAATTAAAAAAGCATGAAAAACAGAAATGATGAATCAATTTACACTAACTTTCTTTTTGCAAAATATTTAAATATTCAATTCCAAAACCAAATACGAAAAACAAAGAATCTTTTTAATGAAAACGAAAGTAAAGATCTCCGATAAGTGGAAAAATAAATTAATTGTAGTATAACTTCTATTTGTTATTAACGGAGTTCCGCGTCGATGAATCAACATAAAATAAAAAAGAAAAGAAACTGCTAAACTCGCCTTAAAAAACCCTGTCATAACGCCTAAGTGATATTAAATCATCACAGAATCAAAACAGTATCCTGAGTGTAGTGTATGCTAATTTGTAGACAGTCTGAATCTCTTTGACATGTAGCCAAATTCCTAAGCGTTACCGACTTTTCTGCGTAATTTTATTATAGATTTTTTTACCATATTCGGTATTCCTCGGTTTTCATAATATTGTGGAAATATTACGTAATATACCGGGATTACTGTGGTTCTCATTACATTAACAGCATTTACAGTGAATTTGCGCAAAATGTAACCTTCCTGATAAAAGGTCTGAAGCTTTCTTCATTAATTAGTGTTCCTTTCGTGTAACACCTCTTGCGGCTTACATAATTGCACTAGTTCCTTTCTGCATAAATCCTTTTTCCACTCAATCAAATATAGGCTTCACTGATTGGCCCAGGAGTAGCGTTCTTCGAGAAAGTTCATGAGAAAGGAAACACTCATTTTGTTTCTGGGTTCCAAAAAAAAAACATAATAAAGGCGCAGTTCGGGTCCGCGCCGTAGATTTTTCGTGTGAACATCGGGATAAAATTATAAAACAAGTGTTTCGTATTAATATGTAATTTAATTATCAATCTCTTTAATACAATATTTACACAGAGCAGTATAATGATTACAGAATAGATGAATCACAAGATACCAGAGACCCTTGCTACATGCGATAAACTTAGGATTTATCTATTCTGTAACCATTATACTACTGTGTGTAAATATTGTATTAAAGAGATTGATAATTAAATTACATATTAATACGAAACACTTGTTTTATGACTTTATCCCGACGTTTTCGGGAAAAATCTACGGCGCGGACCCGAATTCCGCCTTTATGTTTTATTTAGAGTAGCTTTTGATGGCTCCATCTGTTAATAGTATATAGAACTACATTTTGCGTACGCGCAGTAAAACACTATTTACTACAAATGCTCATATTTCCCGCAATATTCAAATTTGTGAATTCAAATTTTAATACAAAGTTTCTTTTACGTATTGTCAAGCATTCTGTAAGTTTCGTACAATACGAAAGAAAACTCTGCATGTTATAATCAAAAAACATGCGGAGTTTGAAATTTTCAATTTAATACCGATTTTTACTTAGATTCTGATAAATATTTTTATTCTCTCACTTTGGGCCTTAGTAATACTCCTCAAGCTCTTTAAAATGACACCATAATCAACCTCCTAGCTAAACGCGTTTCCACGCTACACTTATTTATAACCTTGCATAAAGCTAATTCATAACAATCATATGCATGCGCCTAATGCGCATTAATTCATAACAATCATGCACATTTCGAAATTTCCACTGATTTCGTCCTTAGAATTTGCTGTCAATTAAATTTGCACAAATGCAGAACATCATTTTACAACACAAGCGTAATTTTTCATGCCATCCACACATAAAACTAAATGTTGCTGAGTATGACACATTATGCATTTGCCTGGAATCTAACATTTTACTCGGAATTTACTTATTTTGTATTTCATGCAAACTTTTTTGAATATAAAATGCAATTCAGTTTTTGACTGCTTCAATGCAGAAGACAAAACTTCACCGTTATTCTTTTCAGATTTCATTCATCTTAATTATAATGTTAATGGAATTTCTAAATTTTATTTCGTTTTTAAATTAAGAGTAATTTTTTAAAAAGATTTGCATTTCTCATCCATAGATGGCAGAACAATAAATCTATAAATAAAATCGAAAAATAGTAGCTTCTAATATAACTTCTTTCAAACTGATACTTAAAAGTCTGCATTATTAAAACCATGGATTGTGAGAATAAGAGGAAATGTTTAAAATCAATGTCAGTATGTATACTGTATTCTATCAGGTCAATGAGTTTTTCCAATACACAGGTCTACATATATATTCACAAAAGTATAAATAATGAATAATTTCGCTCAATTTAATCATTTATGATAAAAGTCGCTTTTTTTCTCCTGAAGATGGCGTTACAGCTCTTCAGGAACGTCAGGATTCTTCTATTTTGTTTCTTAAAACCTCTCAGAAAATTTATCCTAAATCTTTACTGAAAAGCAAAAATGAATTCAACGAAGTGTAATAAAATATAAAATCATTTGAGAAATCAATTCTCTTGGCTTTATCTTTAAAAAACATTCCATACACTCTATTTAATATAAAGAACGTTAAAATTTTACACCGTCTCTGCAGCAATAAATTCCTATTTAAAAGCCGTAAAAGAAACGTTAAATTGGTTTTTCTTCCCAACATAACTAATCATGCGTGCAAAAACAGCAACAAAAAGGCATTTAACTAACAACAGAAAAGTTATTTTTTATTCTCCCACCAAAAGCCCTAATCTTTAAACCCGACTGACATTTATTATAATGAAAATGACGCTTTTTGCCTTTTCTTCCAACCAACATAAAAACGTAACCTTATTATTTATGTGTTTCAATGTGAGAGAAATTTTTAAGGCAGTTTCGCGTGACCTCAGCCAGAAAACTCATAAAACAATGACTTCTATAACATTCGTGCTCGACTCAAATAATAAATATCTAAGAAGAGTAGTCTTTTGCGACGTAGCCATAAAGTGAAATACGTCCGAGAGTGATATTCTCGGTAGAATCCATCATCTTTATCATATTTTCTTCTCTAACGGAGGCAGATATTGGAGGAAAATATACTTTTCCAGCGGAGGAATCGGATTCATAATGTGTGTTTTCATAGTCATAGTGTGTGTTGAAGTGGTTTAAAAACATGCCTCACACTCTTTTTAATACCCGCAGCGTAAATACTTTACACTGCTTCTGCAACAGTAAATTTCTGTTTAAAAATTGTAACAGAAGCCTTAAATTTGGTTTTCTCGCCAATACAACTAAACTCACTTACTAAAACTGCAACAACCAGCGGGAGTGACCCCCCCTAAACTTTCTCGTATACTTTTCAAAGATTTGTCATTTCCCTTCCCCCTGCGTTGGTAAAAAGTTCGAACCAACTGTAACCCAGAATGCAATGACTATCAGAAGGTTTTTCATTGTAGATTATAGTGATAGTAAAATATTGAGGTGAAGAATCATATTCAAAGAGATGCGTATGTATTAAAACTTCGCAATATTGATTTTCTTTATCAAACTCTAGCAATGCAAGTTCCGCGTGCGAAGAAGAAAACAGGAGAATAGCTTGCTCGCTGAATAGCTTGCGCATGCGCAGAGATTGCTTCCAGTACGCAAGTAAAACAAGACGCCCTAAATGTTTGCTTCCTTACAAAATCTCGCCGCCAGAATTGGTTTTTGGCAAACTGTCAAGTTTTCGGTGTGTCCCTTCTTTGCACAAGCATTTCTACCAGTACGCATGCGCATGGAGTTAACAAGTATGCGATTATACAGACCGACAGACAGTCAGCCCGTTGACGGATTTGGCCCAAACTTTTATACGGACCTACATTCATGACGATAAAACTGTGTACCAAATTTTATCCATCTAGCTATTCAAGTTTTTGAGTTATAGTGTTCACATGACTTCAGACATACAGACAGACAGACTTCCCGTTGACGGATTTTGTCCAAAATTTGATAGAAACCTACAAATTATGTTTAAAGACCACATACCAAATTTCATCCCCGTAGCTCTAATAGTTTTCGAGTTATCGTGTTCACAGACAGACATGATTCCAAAATTGTGTCTTTCGGACTCAGGGAGGTCTAGAACGTGGAGATTCATCAAAATCTCGAGTTCGAATTTCTTGACGATTACAACACTTTCTTTTTGTATACTTCGTATACGAGAAAGTAAAAAGACATTCATCCACAGAAACGTTACTTTTTATTCGTCCACCAAAAAACAACTAATCTTTAAACTCGACTGACATCTATTATAATGAAAATAAAGCTTTTTGCTTTCTCTTCCTACTAGCAATAAAAATAACTCTTTATTTATACGTTTTTATGCCAGAGAAATTTTTAAGGCACTTTCGTGTGACCTGAGCCTGAAAGCGCGTAAAACAGTGACTTCCATAACTTTCGGCCGTGAATAAAACGATAAATTTCGAAGAATAATAGTACTTTGCGACGTCGCCATAAAACGAAATACGTCCGAGAGTGATATTCCTCGGTAGAATCCATCATCTTCATCATATCTTCCTCTCTAACGGAGGCAGATATTACAGTAAAAGATACATTTCCAGTGGAGGAATCGGATTCATAAGGTGTGCGCATAGGTCAGATCGTTGTGGAGTGGATGGTGATGTTGGATTTATGCAGTTTGAAAAGAATTGTTGACTGAGTGGAAAGGCAGGGTTGAGAATTCAATAAGTCCGGGTATAACTGATATTTTACCCCAAGAAGAGAAGATAAATTGAGAATTCAATAAGTCCGGGTATAACTGATATTTTACCCCAAGAAGAGAAGACAAAGCGTTCACACGTCGCTTTTAAATAAGGAATCAAAGGGAGTGTTGTCTCCTAGACATTTTCGTCTACCTGCAAGTTATCATGCGTTTTATGTTTTGGTTCGTAATAAAGTGAAAATAACTGAATATACATTTTTGATCATTGGTTCCAAATTACGTACAGATATACAATTGTTGTGTTAATACAAATGTTAAATTTCATTTCTGTAGCTTATTTGAGATTTGATCTGATTCATGTGCAATTTTGGTGCAAAGTCTAAAATTCTCCGATCCAAATGAACGCATTTTTGAGTTCCCCCTTCACATACATACGAATAGAGTCCCACAAACATTCAATTCCTAAACAGTTTGTCCATAAATCTACAATTCTGGTGGTCAAACCATATGCTGAATTTCATCCGTCTATTTATGTGCGCTTTAGATTTATCCTGTGCAAATGCGTACGGGTAGACAAACAGTCTTTTTGTTGAAGAACTTGGCCCAAAATGTCGTAAATGCATACAACTTCGACGTTATGGAATTAAAACAAGTTTCATCCGTCTAGCTTCGTAGGTTGTGAATTATTATGTGGTCATAATTCAAGAATTAATTTTTTTCGGACACTTAGGGGAGGAAAACTTATCATTAGCCTAAACTGAAATATAGAAAAATAATATGTTATAATTTGGAAATAAATATAAATGTCAAGTTCATTCCAGTTAAAAATTCTTTATGGATTCCCTTAAAAACCAGCGGGAGTGGTTTCCCCTAAACTTTCTCGTGTACTCCTGACACATGTACAGAAAGAATAAGCTAAACGAACAAGAACCCCTAATGCAGTGGAGAAAAAAATAAGCGAAACGTCATACCACGATTTCCGAAGGTCGTCCAACACGGAAGTGGAATTGGAAGCCGGCGTGATTACCAATAGGGCTGCGTGTAGATAAAGAAAAAACGAAATTTGCAATTTTAACGCCTTTTTTCAAACGATTGACACAAAAATTGGACATAAATCTACCATTAAGGTAAGAAGGCCACATACCAAATTTCATTTATCAAAGTAATTTTTATAAAGAAGTTATTGCGTTCAAAAATCACTCAACCCTTTGACGAATTTGGTCCAACATTTTATACGGACCTACATTCCTGATGATAAAAGTGTGTACCAAATTTTATCCATCTAGCTATTGTGTATGAACTTTTATACATCTAGCTTTTTTTATTTATCTTGTTCACATGAACGCGGACAGACAGACTTCCCGTGCGCCGATTTCATCCAAAATTTTATAGTAACCTACAAATTATGTGTCAAGATCGCATACCAAATTTCATCCCTCTAGCTCTAATAGTTTTAGAGTAATCGTGTTCACAGACAGACAAACATAATTCCAAAATTATGTTTTCCGGACTCGGGGAGGTCTAAAAGGTGGAGATTCGTCAAAATCTCGAGTTCGAATCTTCTGACGATTACAGTACTTTCTCTTTGTATACTTCGTATACGAGAAAGTAAAAACGGCCACATACACTATCTAATTTGAACTGCGTAAAAACTTTACACCTCTTCTGCAACAGTAGATTCCTATTTAAAAGTCGTAAAAAGAAGCCTTAAATTAGATTTTCCCGCCAACACTGCTAATCATCATACTTTCAAAGGACATCAGAAAAAAGACAAAGGCAGCAGAAATGTTACATTTTAATCGCCCACCAAAAGCCCGAATTTTTAAACCCGACTGACATTTATTGCAGTGAAAATAAAGCTTTTTGCCTTCTCTTCCAACTAACAATAAAAATACCTCTTTAATTCTGTGAAATTTTTAAGGGAGCTTCGCGTGACCTGAGCCAGAAAACGCATGAAACAATGACTTCCATAATACTTCGGTTTCGACTCAAACAATAAAGTCCGAAGAAAAATAGTATTTTGTGACGTGGTCAAAAAGTGAAATATGTTCGAGAGAGAGATTCTCGATAGAATCCATCATCTTTATCATATTTGCCTCTCTAACGGAGGCAGATATTGGAGGAAAAGATACATTTCCAGAGGAGGAATCGGATTCATAAGGTGTACGCAAAGGTCAAATCGTTGTTGGAGTGGATGGTGATGTTTGATTTTTGCAGTTTGAAAGGAATTGTTGATTGGGTGGAAGGAAAGGTTTGAGAATCCAAATAAGTCAAGACAGAAACCGTCAGTTTGATGTAGGAAAAATATTTAAAGCGTTCATATGTCACTTTTAGACGAGAAACGAAAATGAGTGTTCTTTCCTCTACTTTTTTTGTATACCTGCACAAAATGATGCGTTTAATGCTTCGGTTCGCAGTACAGTGAAAGTAGTCGACTATGCAACTTGGACTTTCTAAATTGACTGATTGTGTCGAAAATTGCTTTCATATCTATAATTGTTGTGAAACTGCAAATGCGAGCTTACCTTTATCTAGATCAGCGGTTCCCAATCTTTTTGGTTGCGCGGACCACTTGTTGTGTAAAAAAATATTTTGAGGCCCACTATCTAAATATACAAGTAAAAAAATATAAACATATATATTAATATGTAACTTATATTCATGTATGTGTCAGTAATTAGTAAAGCTTACTGTAAAAGGAATAAAAATACATTGTTTTATACAGCAAAAAATGAGTGATGACTCTTAAAGCTCTCCTGACTTCGACTCTTGACTAGTGTTTTGCGGCCCACTAATACTCTCTCCACGGCCCATGGGTTCGGAACCGCTGATTTAGATCATTACAGCATTGAGTTATCGTGCTCATCTACAATTTTGGTGTAAAGACTAAAATTCACCAATCTCGACTGTTACATTTTTATGTTACCCCGTACACATACATAAAAGACAGCCCGAAAAACAATCAATGCTTGACGGATTTGGATGAAAATTTATCATAGAACTGTAATTCTAATGCTAAAAACATATTCCAAATGTCATCCAGCTAACTCTTTGCATTTTTCTGCTATTGTGTCATTTGCACACAGAAGACAGTTTGACAATCTTCTCGCTGACCGAACTCCACCCAAAATTAATACATCATTTTAATGTAATGCCTATATACAAAATATTTGTAAGCCGCGCCATTTCTGGCAACCCAGTTCCTTCATTGAAGGATGGCAACCCCGCTTTCCGGAGACGAGGAACAGGCGGACGCCATTTTTTAGGGTAGATAGAGTTGAACCTCAGACCAGAGCGGTCGTGTCGAGTTATGACTGTTTAGTGTCAAGCAGAAGAGAAAGAGATCAATTTGCCGGCATGGTGGAACGGAATAATTTCGTTTTAGTTAGCAACTGGGATAGGAAATCGAGCGTGTTCAATGGAATATGTTTTATTTTCATTGTAAATATCATCATCAATTTCGTTTTTATGTATGTCAACTGTGCTGTATCCTTTAATGAATATATAAATAAAAAGTTGGAGCTAACATCGAATGTCTTTAATGCTGACATAAAAGAAATCCTGCTCAAAAGTTCACAATATTATTCATTGAATCAATAGGTACACATATAAACGAAGAGACAGAACGCCGACCTATGACCCCGCGCCTACAATCATTACGGTTACTAAACTAGTTGGATGGATGTGGAACAAGCTTGTACTCGAATTTGCTCAAAATCAGATACAGATGTACATTTTTGGTGGAATGAAATTAAAATAAATTTTATCATATTTAGCTTGATACGTACAGGGTAAACGTGGATAAAATTCAAAAATATTTTTTTTTACTCTTTGCAAAAGAAAATTTCACAT
>BGPR01004724.1:48117-71356 GCA_013235015.1 Araneus ventricosus
TAAATAGTCGCGAGACGTCAATTCAACGTCGTTTTCAATGCGGGTTTTTATTTTTGTAATGTTTGTTACAAACTAATGATTTTGGAAGGGAAGGATCCTTAATTTGTTTGACTTTAATTAAATAAGAAAAGTATTAATTAAAAATGAGAACTTCTTTGAATGGAAATTGAAAGTCCATGTTATTATAAAGATGATATTTTTCGAAGCGCACGGAGTTGGAGATGATTTTCTAGATTCTGAAAACGATAATGGCATTAGTTATTTTTAAATGCTTCGCATTTGTAAGTCAGAAGTCTGTGGTTTTTATAATGATTTCCATCAGTTGAGGTAAAATGAAATTTATATTGATTCAGCCTTTTCACTAATTTGATTACTTTCCTCCAATATTATGCGCTTATTATAATGGTTGCTTATTGATTAGCTAATTTTAATCATTACTGTAATACCTCAACTAGGTATTGAAAAGGTTAAAAATCTAGATATAATTCTTTGTTATGGATATGCTACGGTTAGTGTGGATAATCACCGCGGTAATTGTGCATAATAACCGGCGATTATACATAATAACCAAATAAGTCGGTTAAAGTGGATAATTTATGAGAATTTATCATATTAACTAGTTATTTTTACTAATTACCAATGAAGTTTGGTCAATGTAATTATTTTCGATTCGAATCTTTTTTTTATTTGAAAATTTGAGGTGCGTGTGTCATAGTAAAAGGTTAATCGCTTAAAGTTAAATATTTTCGAAACCAAAGTATTTGTGGGTTGTCTCTGCACTATCCCCTGTTTCGAATGTAGAATTTCAACCACGCTCGCAATACCTGTGGCATCTAAAGCGGGCACCGGGCAGATTTTTTTAAAACTTTATAAAACATCCTATGGCTTCGCTAGCAAAGCAGATGGGAATTCAGGTTCTTTTGCTTTGTTTTGAATACTTTATGAATCCTCTTCCGGTGATATACACTGGTAGAATTGCATGTAAAACACATGTATAAACCATGGAGCAACTGTCATTCTGACTGGCAAGTTAATTAATACATTACCAATGGTGTAGATCCATATTCATAGTTAATCAGCTTGTCTAAATGAGTTCAGTAATTGTGTATTCATACAAACCGGTTATTGGGATAAATTCTACTAATTAATACCTTTCACTAGTTATTTGTTATATGGAAAAATCGCTTGAGTTTCATCCACTAATGACCACTTTTCCTCATTGACATGTAACAGATACAAAAAAGTACAAATCATTCATAAATTTATAATTATATTGAGCGTTTCACCTAAGCAATTATTTTTTTGGTTTGTTTGACATTTATCCATTTAAAATAAGTCGAGATTTCTATACGAGTAATTTTGTACTGTGGCGTGTATTGAGTTATATTGAACGAACGCCTCTTGTAAACATTCGTACCACACTAATGTGAAGATATTTCATACATGACCAGATTCAGCGCTCCAGGCTGACGTACAAAACGACCAGGAGGTAGAAACTGAAACCGCGCTAGCAAGTCGTCGTTAATGTATCTTTTTCTTTTCTTTTGCAGCATCCTTTTTGCTGACATCGTGGGATTCACTGCCATCTCCTCCACCTGCACCGCTCCCGAATTGGTCAAAATCCTCAACGAGCTCTTCGCCAGGTTCGACAAGCTCTCCGATGTGCACGTTTCAAAGCTTTTTTACAATAGAAATTCTATTTTAAAATAATTGCTTGTTTTCACAAATTAGCCTGATTTTCAAAATATATTGATGGTTTTCAAAACAAGACTGATTTTAAAACAATTGTCTCGATTTTCAAAATAATTGTCCGATTTTTCCAAACAATTGTCCGATTTTCAAAACAATTGTCCCGATTTTAAAACAATTGGCCCGATTTTCAAAACAATGTGATTTTCAAACAATTGGCCCGATTTTCAAACAATATGATTTTCAAAAAATTGGAGATTTTCTCAAAGTTCTATTTTAAAACAATTGAGCCTATTTTTAAAACAATTGAGCCGATTTTGAAAACAAGTGACCCGATTTTCAAAACAATTGTCTCGATTTTCAAAATAATTGTCCCGATTTTCCAAACAATTGTCTCGATTTTCAAAATAATTGTCCCGATTTTCCAAACAATTGGCCCGATTTTCAAAACAATTGTCCCGATTTTCAAAACAATTGGCTGATTTTCTTTTAAAACAATGGCTTTGATTTTTCAAATAATTGGCCTATTTTCAAAGCAAAGTTGGCCTATTTTTAAAACAATTGTCTCGATTTTCAAAACAATTGGCCCATTAATGATTTTCCAAACAGGTCTTGATTTTGAAAACAACTTGATACTTGTCCGATTTTTTCAAAACAATTGGCCCGATTTTCAAAGCAATTGGCCCTATTTTCTAAACAATTGGCCCGATTTTAAAACAATTGTCCGATTTTCAAAACAATTGTCTCGATTTTCAAAAAAACAATTGCTTGCAAAACGCCTGATTGTCAAAAAATTGGCTGCAAAACAATTGACGTTTGTCGTTGAATAACAATGACTTATTTCAACAACAATATTGATTCTGATTTTCAAAATAATTTCCCGATTTTTAAAATAAGTTCCCGATTTTAAAAATGTCATGCAAAACTTGGCTCTATTTTCAAAAAATATGACCGAGTTGAAAACAAATGACCTGATTTTTCAAAACAATTTTTCGATTAAGAATTGACCCCGATTATCAAACAATTGTACTGATTTTCCAAACAATTTGGCCGATTCAAACATTATGGGCGATTTTTCAAACATCCTGATTTTACAAGATTGTCTGTGATTTTTCAAACAATGGCTTGATTCTAAAACAATTGTCCTGGATTTTCAAAACAAGCACCTGATTTAAAAAAACAATTGGCCCGATTTTCAAAACAATTGGCCCGATTTTTAAAACATTTGGCCCGATTACAAATACTGTTCGGCTACGGATTCCGAGACTACCACTTTTGGATGATTTTACACGGGACAGGTGACAAGCAATGAGGCATATGAGTGCATTTCCGGAGTTTTTTGTTAGATCACGCTCAGTAAAATGTAAATATCACCCTACCATTCTTCACTCCCCCCCCCCTATTTTAATAGTTACATGTTTAAATTCTTTTATTTTAACTGTCATCTTAAGTTGTGTTATTTTCATTGCCATTTTGTATGTTTTATAATTTGTAATTTCAATTTTCATAAATTTCTTACATTTGAGTTATTTTGTGAAATCCGGCTGTCAGATGGCGGTTCGGCATCAATTTTAAGAAAGTGAGTTCTCCGGAAGCATTCGCCGAGAGAACTCCAACGATGATGGTTGACGCTAAGGATGAAAGCTTTTCTCACCCGCCGACCTTTAAATCGCTCCATGCCCTATGGGTGAGTGGGTCGGCGTGCGTAATAAATCCATATTAGATTTATCCAGAAATTGCAGTAACGCTCACATGGTTTGGTTTGGCTACGTGCCAAGGAGATTCAGACGGTGTTAACAAACGTCTACAAATTAATGGGCATTATTGCTACTCAACGGTTTATTTTATTTCTTTTTTTATTTTATGTTGATTCATCGGATTGCATTATGATATGCCCTTCGTTTTCTTTCTTTTTATTGAATTCATGCGCACAGAACTATTTAGAATAGTTCAGTTTTTGTTAAAAGATTTCTTTCTTATTCGTACTTAATTTTGGAAATGAAATATTTTTCTCTTAACCATTCATACACTGAAAGGCTCCTTTTACTTAAAGATTTGCATTCATCAATTCATAATTTTTTGTATTTCTGTTAGTGGATTTTGCATTATTTTCCCTCTGATAAAACGAAAGTTAGTGGCAGTTAATTCATCAGTTCCGTTTTTCATGCTTTTTTTTAATATCTTAAGAACGCTAGCAATCTACCTGAGATTTTCTTCAACAACTTTCGTTAGTAAATCTGTGACAATCAGATCTAGATATTGTTGGTAAGCTAAAAGCCCATCTTAGACGGGCCCCAGTCTTGTAGTAAATAAATAAAAATATCTGTACAGAATGATGCCTGACATGTAAGTGTTGCGAAACTCGTGTCACTCATCATCAATATATGCTTGAAGCAATTCTTTCCTTCCAGAAATACCACCAGCTCCGAATTAAAATCTTGGGCGACTGCTACTACTGCATCAGTGGCGCCCCCGAAGAAAGGCCAGACCACGCGGTCCTCTGCGTCCATATGGGTCTCAGCATGGTGGATGCCATCAAGTAAGAATACCCGTTTTTCCATCATTCTTTGTTATACAGTGTGTCCGTAAAGTCATGGTACACTTTTGACCGGTCACAGGAAAGCAACGAAACAAGATAAACAGGTGGCATCTTCATCAAATGAAAGGAAAACTCTCCACGTTTGCATAAATGTTCAGCGCGGTTCGATGTGGGCTCCATTTGTTGCCCTACACACATCTAAACGATAGTCGTTCTTCCCACACACGGGTAAGGACGTCTGGTGTAACAGAGTGAATAACGTCCGTGGTTCTCTGTTTTAAATGATTAATGTCATTGATACGTTCACTGTACACATGTTGCTTCAAATAACCCCACAAGTAAAAGTCTAATGGCGTTATGTCCGGGGATTGTGGTGGCAATGCCATGACAGCACCCCTTCTATCCACCGCTGGGGGAATGTTGTATCCAGAAACCCACGAACAGTGTTGCCGTAGTGTGGAGGAGCGCCGTCCTGTTGAAAGATGACACCTTCTGGAAATTGTGGAACTGCATACAATTGCAACATGTCAAGGTAGATGTTTGGCGTCACAGTCGGCTCTGCACGGTGCGTGGTGTTACGTCATCACCTGCGCGCGCACACCGTTGCACTACAGACTCCCTTTGGGATACTGTCCAATGTAGTGCAACTTTGGTTTTCAACCTTTCGTTTCGTTTCTGTTCGCCACAACAAACGTTTATAACTGCACCATGACTTTACGGACACACTGTAGAATGCCCACTGCCAGGGCCGGCGCTAGGTGGTTTCAAACGATGCGAGTGCAGAAGTTTCTGAAAGCCCCGCGCAGTTGCCTGATTTTGCAAAATGGAAACTTATCGCATTGACTTATTTAACGAAATCAAAATTTGACATCGAGTTTTGCTTTCTAGCATATATTGTAATATTTATTTAAAAATAATTTGTTTGAATTATCTCAAATTTTGTTACTGTTCTGGAAATAATATTGACCTTACCAAGTACCGTCACATCTCCAGAAAAAACTTTCTCAAGATTAAAAATAATAAAAAAAAATTGCTTGAGATCTAGCCATTAATCAAGTACCTCTTCGCCATTTGCCTCCTTAGCCATTTTATCTACCGAATTCGAATAAATCAAAAAACTAAATTATGACGGTTTATAGACGAATTTGCTATAAAACTTGTAAGAAAATGAAACAAAAAAACACACATTGTAAACTTATTCAAGTAAGTTGGAGGCAATTATGCTTGTTATTTGATTTCTTAACGATTTTCGTGTGATTGAAATATTAGCTTTATAAAAATAATTAAATTATTTTTCATTTTCACATATTCCTTTAGTCCTTACTACACCAAATTCTGCCAAGAAATAGTTAGCAAAATGCAATAAATTATTTCGTTGTATGAAATTTGTATCAAGGTCTCGCAAATCCACTTTGAACCAGGCCCCGCAAATCCACCTTATACCAGGCCCCGCTTTTGATCGAACCGTTCCTGCCCATCGCGTAATTGTATCTTAAATATGCCTCTCCAAAAACAAATCTTTTTCGTCGCTAAAATCAATGAGAACAAACGGTTTTTAAGAGTAGAAAGTAATAGAATTGTCCCCGTTCCTTTTAAATGTCTTACCTGATGTCTTCCATTTAAGGTCGAACTTATACTATGTTTATTGTGTTACGTTGTTTATTATTTAGGTAAAATTTTGAACTTTCTTGAGGGCATTATCTTGACCTTTATCTCGCATAATATAAGTAGGGGCATATAGCAATTATATATATATATATTATACCATTTAAAATTAAATATAAAAAAACAATATAACCTAATATTATTCACACAATGAAATACAGAAAGATAATAAGATTAAAAACTGTTACTATGAAAAAGACAACCCAGATATGGAATTCCAACAATAAAATGCCAATCGACCTTAGGAATCGATTATATCACATTATTTCGAAATTTATAGGCGCCAACCTTCTGTGAGGGCCAATTTTTGGAAAAAGACAACAAATATAGGGGTAAATCTCCAAAATATATTAAGAAAAGAACGATAAAATTAAGTAAATGCTTACTGATTCGAAGTCATAGCAATAAATGCCAAAAGCTAAATACGAAATACAGTTCCGCATTTAATGTGAAAATATTATAACTAAAATATGTTATATATACTAAAACCGTTATATTAACTTATTTTATTTTGATATAATCTTTTAAATAATGATGTAATTTTTTCATATTATCATTTGCAAACTAATTCTAATAATAGTGGCGCCATCTACCTATGTAATGATGTACTAAAATCTGACTGAAATCAAAGGAGATGAATAGTTCAAATTATTCAATTCTAATACACTATTAATTTAATATATATAACACCACTTCATGTCCCCATATCTATAATCATTATGATTCTTTGTAATCGGTTTAGGTGGATGTAAAGTGGAAGCATGCCGTAAAAAAATTTTTAAAGCAAGTTAGCAACCTAATGAAAAAGAAAAAAAATTGAAATAAATTATAAAACGAAAACAAGAAAACTTAAATAATAACATGAGAGCAATTAATATATAGATGAAATACTAAAAATATAAAAGTTTTCAAAAACCAGATATTTTTTGAATCTGTCGTGGGCGATAAACAATGTCACAAACCCCATTGAGTTTGTTTGCTTTTTATTTTGAAACTTGACCGCTTTATTTTTATTTTTCTTACATTGTGACAACTAAGTAATAACAATAAAGTTTTTCATTTATAAACAACACATTTTTAACACTTTTACAGTAAATTCAACTAATTACTGACATATATACTTACATAATATATATACGTATTATTTATGTGTTTGTATTTTTTTATTTGCATATTTAGTTAGTTGGGCCTCAAAGTATTTTTTTACACAACAGGTGGGTCGCTTAACCAAAAAGGTTGGGAACCGCTGATTCTATGCTTTTAGACTTTTGTAAGATGTTGACAAAACCCTGTTTAGATCGAACTTAAAACGAAAAAAACATTCTAACAGTAAGGCGGCTTTGATTTTAAAATCCCTTAACTAATAATTTTTATTTGTGTTTGTTAATTTAAGGAGTAACTGAGCATAATTAAAAATCCATATAATTAATACAATCAAAACTCAAAAATATACAAGTTTGTGGATTAGGATAGTTAAACATTTTTTAGATGACGAATAATGCCGTCAAACTATATATGTTTAAATGGGTGTTAAATAGTATCATCCATGACGATAACATAAATACAAGATAATTTCATATAAATATAGCACAATGGAAATATACAAGATTGTATTTTTCATTATTATCAAACACATCCATTTTATCATGTTTATATAAAATAAGTATTCGGTTTTGGTTTAGCATCGCAAACTAAACCGTATTTCTTGCATATTTGTCTCAGAAAATATCGATTAATATGAATAAATGTGCTCTGTTATTAACAAAACACAAAGTTCAATTTTAATATAAAAATATCTAGCTTTTCCTTAACATCTCACATGCTCAAACAACCGTTGTCTTATCTTCTTTTTATTCATTTCAAGCAAACGATAATATTCGCGTTTGAACATGTTGCCATCTCGAGCTAACTAAAAGAGGAATTCATTACTTGCAGACTTCAATTTCTACAACATTTCATTCCTCCTTTAATGAGTTGCACAATCAACATCAGAATTTCTACGAAAGGAAATTACATTGGAATTCCTTGGTTATAATTAGATTTCTAAACAGATTTCGGTGGAATATTTTCGTTGGAAACTTGTTCTTTGAACTTGGAATAGTTATTCCAGCATATATTGCTTCGCGGAGTCTTGTCATTTCAATAAGAATTAAATAAAAACAATATCGCTGGTTTTGGAATTCTATTTTATTCTATGATTCATAAAAATGTACAGCAGTCAGAGGTTTTATTTTACATTTCGAATGGGCTACCTTATTTTTATGGATTTGCGCCTATGTTTTCCTTGAAATATCGAAGTAAGAATCTTTTCATGAATTGCATTCATTACATTCCTAGTGCATTTCATTATCAAATTTTTGCACAGATGTAAACAGGAATATAAATAAGATGCGTCGCTGTGGTGTAGTGTTTTTTTACAAAAATTATTTATTGAAGAAGTAGTCTAGACACTGTTATTTCAAACGGAATTGGAAACTTGAGAGTATGGAATCTTAAAGTATTTGGTCGTGTTTTTATTTTTTGAAAGATATGGACTTTGACATAAACAGGAAACAAAGTAAAAAGACACAAACAAAATTTTACTCAGAAAATCATAGACTAAAAATATCAAAAGTTTCATACGAAAAATAATACGATACCCAGCCAGCTAAAAGTTTCACCCTCATCAAGGCTTCATTCTGTTATTTAAAATTTATATGAAATAAAATATAAATAAAAAATAAAAAAATTTCATACTGTTATAAAAAATTCCATACTGTTATTTAAAAACACGTAGCGTACTCTCTGTTCTAGAATTCTTAATATTTAGAATTATTAATTAGAATGACGAAAGCACAGCTTTAAAAATTAGCAGACGATAATTACGAACAGACGATATTTGTAAAATTAAATTTATATTAATCCATTAGCATTTCAATTTCAAACATCAGAATAGAATTTAATTTATTCTTTATAATTGAATGAGTTTATAAAAATACTAATTTCAATTTAACAATTTGAATAACATTTAAATAATATCTTAAATAATTTAAACAATAAATGTATATCCTTAAGTTTCTTGTATAAATTGGAAACATATATTAAGTTTCACGTTTTATTCAGAATTCTAATTCGAAAAGATAACACAGTTAACGAATTTCTTCCCTGGAAGTCGTTTTTGCCTTTATTTATTTTTCTTTTTTAGTCTTTCTAGAAATCACTACATTTGACTATTTGCCTTTTAAATTACTTCTTTGTAACTTGAAAAAGAAGTTCTGGAAAAATGTAATTTTCTCGTTTTACATTTAGATCTTGAAATTTCAAAATTACAAAAATCACCGAACATTTTTCGCTCTTTCGCCTTTCGTTTGCATTCACAATTTAATTTTGGGGAAAGGGGAGGGGAGGTGGACGAAAACAGCAGGATAAAGCTTATGTTTTCTTTCCTGTTCTTTTTTTAATATTTTTTTTTCAATTTCAGGTGCGTTCTTGTTTCATTTTACGAATAAAAAAAATTATCCAGTGCTGTGTTTATATTTTTCTTTTTTTTGTCGTCTGCGAATGTCGAATTATATTTTGTCATATTTTAAATAATGTAAAACAGAATGGCAAAAAACTTCGCAATAATTTTTTTGCTTTCTAATATACGTAAGAAACTTATTTTTAACTTCACGGAAATCCACAAATAATTATTTCAGATTATTCGTAGTGTTATGCTTCATTTTTTTTCTACTTAAATGTGGTATTGTTCACTTGCAGTGAAGTAAAATTTATAACTCAGGATTTTTTAAAAAGAAATGAGCAACAGGCACTCAATGAGGATTTTAGATTTTAAAGAACAATTATTTCAGCCAAAGATCTACTTTTCCGATAGTCTGATAACCGCCATTGTACGTTATTCCAAAATTTCACTTCATCATAGCACAAGGATAGTTAAATTGTCAGACTATACCTGTATTCAGCAACTTGTAACATACTTGTTTAACATTGCTTTATCTGTCGCATTACTTTAATTTTTATGTTTATATATTGCATTTTATCCGCAATCACTTTGCACCGATTTTCATGATCTCGCAATGAATTTCGAGATGAGTTGCATGTATTTCTCTAAAAAAAAGTGCTTTTCGGCCTTTTTCCTAGTTGGGTAATTACTAGAGAAACGTTTTGTAACAAAATTTGAAACATGCATTAACTTAATAATAAATTATCTTTTCTCGAAATTTTGGTGCGAAGTCTCCTCATAGGAGGGGATTCTTTACACTGGTAATTTTTTTCAGTGCATTTAAATAATAATCTCACTGCAGCATAATGCCAGACATATTTATTGATATCCTGTGTGGAAATATACAAAAAAATCATGAAATCTAACGGAAAGTAAATATTCTTTCAAACAAAATTGCCCACTTACTTGGCTTCCATCTATTACCACACCTTTCTTCACTTAGTTGGCTTCCATCTATTACCACACCTTTCTTAGAAAGGCAAGCGTTTATTACCATTTTTAAAGTCTACACTATTGACCAAACTCTATTGAAAAACCGAAGTCACTCAACTCGACTAGATAAGATGCAACGGCCTTTTCCTCATCATTGGTGAAAACTAGAAATCTTCCAGGTTTCCTTACATAAAGTTGCTTTCTTTTTTAACAAATTGTTTGCTTGGGGATACCAGTGGCTTCTGTATCTATAAGAGTTCACTCACTGTGGCAACTTGGCTACAGTAATCCCTAGAAAGGGAAAAATAGAACTTTCATTCCCATGCCCGAAGGGATTCACCCTCAGATACCTTCAGACCTTGCCCCCAGGCGGGTGTGGATTTAATCGAGCTCTAAGCTATGTGATGTTTATATTTTATATGTTTTTGTCGTAATGGTGTTTATATGTGTGTGTTGTGAATAAATCAAAAAAGGACAAACTGGATTATCATTGATCTGAATATCAAATCACACACATGGAAAGCCACTACACTCACCTGGTGAAAAGACACTAAGGCAATCTTCTAGGGTTTCTGCAAAGTAATCCATATATTTACAAGCCTCTTAACATCCTTTCATACACCCTGGGCATATCTAGAGTGAAAACAAACATTTTCTTATTATTTATTAATACTTAATGTGTCGCATATAAATTAAAGAAACCAACGAATGTTACTTTCTACCGCAAATTTACTTGGTGCAAAGAAACTTTCTTTTTCGGTGCCAAGCTACCCCACACCAGGAAAATAATTAATTATACCTTAACTAACAAATATAATTAGTATTCAAAGCAACAGAATGAAAGCTAGATTTATTACCTTTCACACTGAAATGCATTTGTCTTCAGAATTGTTCACCTTTTTCAACACTGAACTTTTCACTGCCGAGTTGGCTCAATGTTTTCTTCTTTCTGCAACCAACTGAATGATTGCTATTGTATATTTAAGGAATGAAATACACTCGTCAGTGTTGCCAACATAATAGGAAGAAATCTCAATCCCATACACCTAATCAGTTGGCCTTTATTTCAATTTTCAACATAAATTTCATAATCACTTTACCTCCACTAATACAAATTAAACCCGAATTATGGTAAACAAATGCAATATATTTTAACGTAAAAAGTTTTATTTCCACTGCTTTGCTTATATTTCTCTTTTTTTATCGTCTGAAAATATCGTATTATATTTTGTCATACTTAAAGAAATAATAATAATACATTATTTTTCTAGCTTTCTTTCAAACGATTCTATGTATGTTCTGAATCTTAAACGGTTAATTATTCTCAGAAAATATGTTGTTTTTTACTTTTTATTTAGTACTGCGTGAGGCACCAATACAGTAACGTTTTAATCTTCCTTATATTTTATTTTCTCACCTTTTTAATAATTTTTGCTATAAAATTTCAATTTAACGTTTAACTAAGAGTGTTTTCCTCGAAATCTTAAAGATGATTAATTATTTATTACCGAATATAGCCATCTATCATTTCATAGAAATTTTGTTTAAGAACATGTTATCGTCTGAAACTTCAGTGACAGTTTCCGTAATAACAGTTCCTTCAGTGACATATTAATATATCAAAAACTTTGACATACACTATATATATTTATGAAGTTCATTTTTTCCTTATTCTGCATTCTTTATCGCTTATATTTTTTCACACAGTTAGGTTTATGATCGCTTTTGGAATTGTTAAAGTAAATATTAAACGTCTTTTCTGCGACATAATGGTTACATTTTTTTATTCTTCTACAAAATATAGTGGAATATTTTTATGACTTCGCATCGAAACTAGAAGACTTTGGGTTTTAATTTACTTGCACTTGAGTTTTTAATAATAACCTCCTAAATAGGAGATTTAGATTTCTTGAGGTTATTCGTCTTATATCGCATAGTTCTTCTCAAAATGATGTTTGAATACTAAACTTGGCAACTTGATCTTTCCTAACCAAGTTTGTTCAATCATAGAAGACTTGGTTTTTAATTTCATTGCTCTTTGTTTTTAATAATTTCTAAAAGTAGATATTCAAATTTCGTGAGGTTATTTGTCTTGTATCTCCTAGTTCTTATCAAAAAATCATCCTAAACTTGCCAACTTGATATTTTTAGATATCTCTCCAAACAAAATTTCTTCAATCATGGAAGACTTGGCTTTTTATTTACTTGCACTTAATTTTTCACGATAACTTTTAAAAACAAAGATTCAACTGCCTTGAGGTTATTCGTCTTATATTCGTAGCTCTTGTCAAAATGGTGTTTGGATTCTAACTTTGGCTCCGAACCAAATTTGTTCATTCATATTCTGATGTACTTTTCAAACAGGAAATATTAAATTCAGAAAATGGGTTTTTCTTGATTATTTTCACTTTCTCCTATACAAAGTTATTGGATAGGGTTGCTAAGGATATTATGAAACGTTAATGCAAGGTAGGTGTCCAAAGTTAAAATTTAGTTTAATATGTATAAATCATTAAATCAATACTGGGTGCTGAAATATAAAGCACAATAATATGTACTTCTAGCTACACTCATATAAATCACCTACCTTTGCAGACCTGAAAAACTTGGCCGCTAAATTAAAACATCTGAAAACATTTAGTACATTGCAAAATTGTGAAATCAAAATAGATTCAATAAAAACGAGAATATTGCACTTAAATCCTTTTTATTTAACAATTTTTAAATTTATGAAATTACTGCCAACAACATTTTAAGTTAAGAAAAACATTTTAAGTTTATGCACAACCCAAAAGACACTTTGCAATCAAAAAATGATAAAACAGATTACATATATATGTATATATATTTTTAGCAAAATCTTAAACAAATTCGCAAATGTAAAAAATTACCCTTTCACAATGGCCATTATGAATTGCATTTGTACTGCATGAGAGTTACACCAGACTTGCAATCATGTACCTTGGAAGGTACTGAATTTATTCGATATGTGCTCATTATGTTCGTTGACTCAAAAGAAACATTTCTTGAATCAGTTGAAGTAACACACCTCAAGGTATAGCCTCATCACTTGCAGTCAATTTATCATGGAAAACCAAGTTTTCCCAGAATTACTGTGGACTTGGTAACACTTTCCTACACACATACTTTGTATTATATACTTTCACAAGTTGCATCACTCGTTCTTAAACAACGGAAATTGAAAAGACGGCAACTGCACAAACAAACTTAGAAGCATAACACGGTGGCAGAACTTTATACACAGGAAAGTAATTGCTGTTTTTCATTTTTCAAAAAGGCACAAACATACTTCGTCTACTTTCGCAAACTTTTTCTGTAAAGCTCACATACGAAACACACAGTTGCAAAACGTGCAGAAACAAAGTCAGCAGCAGATCAGACTGTATTCGATTGCGTCTTGAGAAATTCACAAATTTCTCTCTTGCATACTGTCATGGAGAAATTTTACTCAAAAATGAAGCTTTTCTTTCTTTTTGGAACAACGCAAAAAAATTGCAAAAGGCCAAACGGCCCTCGGGGCTCCCACGCAGGTGCCACCACTTTGAGCAAGTCTGTACCTGTCAAAATTTTTTAAATCACACAAAGGAAATCGCCTCCAGTCAGACGCTAAAGCCTATTAACTCAAAAATCCTACGCGAACCAAGATGGCGAGTAAATAGTCCCGTTGAAAAATTTTGACTTATAAATTAATAAAGTTGAAATATTAATGGAAAAGACAATTAATATTTAAGTCGAATACAAAGTAAATAATTAAGAAAAATTTAGATATTGAATGAAACTGCTAAAAATTACCGTTTGAATTTCAAAAGTTGTCAGAAATGCCACACGAGATGAAAGAAACTTTGGTGGCGAAGATTTAAATAATTAAAAATACTGATAAAACCGAAAAATGATGTAGATGCAATTTTTGCCATCTAACAAAAGTAAACAAAGCGACTAGCAATCGTAATTGCGAAAAAGTTCATTCACTAGATGTTGATGAATTTCCATGTTTTAGACCTCGCTGAGACCGAAAAAAACATTTTTGGAAATAGGTCTCCATATTTCAACCCTTTAACCAACTGGGTTCGAAATTTTGATGCAGATCTAAAATTTTAGTGTGAACACCTCGTAATAAATTTCATTTATGTAGCTTGCTGCATGTTTGAGTTATTGTGTTCACTTACATATCCACCGACAAACAGACAGGTAACCTACCCACTGAACGTTTTGGTCCAAAATTTGGCAAAAATCTTAAATTTTGATGCAAAGATCACAAACTGAAGCCCATACCTCTAACGTGTTGCGTCTATGCATTATCGTGTTCACATGCACACGTTTGTACAGACGAGGAGACTTTCTTTTAATGGATTTCGTTCAAATTTTGATAATCTATACTTTTGGTATGAGACCGCAAACCTAATTTCATCCATCTAGCTTGTTTTGCTTCCGAATTATCGTGTTCACACTCAAATATAATTGCAAAAACGTATTGTTACGAATATGAGTTTTACTGAAAGCCACGCTAATGAGCCCCAACCTTGGCGACCATTTTGGAGACAAAATGAAGGTTCTCGATTATGTGAGAAGGGTTGTTCTATCTCTATTAGAAACCGAGTTATGGAAAACCTTCGAGAGGATTCTATATGCCGTCACATCCTGTTGGGAACGGTATAAATGCCGAGCTACTCAAGCGAGGAAATAAATCTCTTTGGAGTTTTATCCGCAGTGCGAGCTGGTAAGCTGATATACGCTGAGAGCTATTGAGAGTGCTGTTACTGTTTTTACTAGTGATTTTTGTCTGGTTGTGTTGCTAATTTGTACAAGTATGTCGGCGACATACCGACAATCCATTGAAGGGTTTCAGATCTGCAATTCTGATAAAACTGTGTGCCAAATTTTATCCATCTGGCTCTTTATGTTTTTGAGTTATCGCGTTCACAGACCCAAGGACAGACAAACTTCTCGCCGACAGATTTCTTCCAAAATTTGATAGATATCTACAAATTTGGAGTAAAGATCACATGCTAAATTCCATCTGTCTTGCTCAAACCGCTTTTGAGGTATAGCGTTCACAGACAGACGGAGATAATTTCAAAAATGTTTTTTTTGTACTGAAGGGTATTTAAAATGTGGAAATTCATCAATATCTGCGGTCAAATTTATTGACGATTACAATACAGTAAAACCTCGGTTAACCGAACTCGAGTTAACCGAAACCCGGTTTATCCGAATTGCATCTGAAATCGCAAATCCAAAAAACACTTACAGAAATAATCGCGAAGGCGAAACTTTTTTGCCATGATTTCCCCACTTTTTTTCTTTTAAGCTTCTCCATGAAGGTCAGTGATTAATTTTAGAATGCTAAAATTAAAATTTAATTAGTATTAACAATATTAATTACGATATTGTTTACTACCTGTCAGTTACATTATGCCCGACGGAGGTTTAACTTTAATAAAGAACATAGATGTTGCCCAAAGAGAGTTTTTAATTCGTTTTACGCTCAAAAATTTCAGAATTACTATACTGTCATTCAGTGGCGACTCGTCAACTGAGAAACAAGCAATGCTGCAAAAGTTTTATAGACCTAAGTTGTAGGAAATTTTGCGCCGATTATTTTGGTATATAATGATGATATACTAAAAATTGATAGTTTTTGAGTTATAAGCAAAAAACGGGAGAATTTTTTTTATGTTTTTTGGCTATAACTAGAATTCCGACAAAAATTATTGGTGGCTAACTTCAGAATCGTAATCAGCACCCGAAAAACATAAAGAAGCAAAAAATCACAACTCCTCCAGAATTGGATTTAAAAAAACGACTGAACTACTGAGAAAAAGCGAAAAAGAGCCAAATGAGGAAGTCGCGCCAAATGAGAACTGAAAAAAATGCACCTCAAATGAATACAATTTCGAGCGGAGAAAGGGTTACTTTTCTCCCGCTTCGCGTTGCTCTTTGCGTTAATATCGGATCCGTAGGGGGGGGCAAAACTCGATGCAACTCTGGTCTGTCTATCTCTTAATTCTCAATTGATTTTCCGTCTTCTTTTTACATTTTTTCTTACTTTTTTGCCATTTTCATTGATCACTGAATTCTTAAAGTGGAAAAGTTAGCCAATTAAAATAAAACGGAAATGTAATCTTTTAAAATAATTTCAGGGGGGCTGCAGCTCTTATGGATGAGCCACCACTGCTGCCATTAGATTCCAAATACTAATAGGTGTTTATGGCTTAACCGAAAAAAATCGTTATCCGAAACGGCTTCCCCACCCCTTTAATTCCGTTAACCAGAGTTTAACTGTAATTAATTTTTTTTTTCTGTTTTTTCTCAAGGGGATCTAAAACGTGGAAATTCATCAACATCTCAAGATCAAATTTATTGAAGATTACAATACTTTCTCAAATTATTCTTCATATACGATAAATTAAAAGTAACTCGAGTTATTCTTTTATACAGTTTTATATTCCAAACCGTAGAATATTGCTGTCAAAATTAGTCCAGAATTCTAATTCCACAGAAATCTATAACTTCCTCCCTATCGATTGATTACTATATCATGAGTAGCCGACGTTTCGAAGGCTACAACGATGCTGGTAAACATCCGAATCGCAGTGCTCCACAAATTACTTATGACGTTAATTATTATTTAACTCTTACACACCAGTTGGTCGATGGCTATCATTCCTCAAGATAGCGCGTTGCGCCTGCGCAGTGCCTCCCGCCGTCTTTCGGCAAATGCGTGTTGATACTTGAAATTAATGAAGGCGCTAATTTGATTGGATGGGAGTAGACTGAAGGATGGTTCGGCAATTTCGAGAAAATTTCTGTAAAGGGAGATTGTTGAATGAGGAAATGGGAGTGCTGATGTGAAATTTATTCATTTATGCAAAGATGATCCATAATTACGAGAGTTGAATTTGGAGGGAGATAGAGAACAGAGAAATATATAAGGTTCATATCTTTCAGACCATCGCCTTAATATGTTAAAAATGGAGTAGTAGAAAATATTTATCTGTCGTTAACCTATCAATTTGGTAACAGGAATCTTACAATGGGTATTCGGAATTCTTGCCGTTCCGTATGTTGCATTTCAATTCTGAGAGAAATTAATAGATTGGAAGTCTGGTCTTTGAAGAATAAAATGAATTCACTCGCGTGAAATTACTCCTTTTTATATGCGTTGCGAATTTTTGAAACATAGCAACAGTTGCTACACCACACTTTATTTTGAAAATCAGAATGAGTGACGAATTTTGAATATTGACAAATTTTCTGGTTTGTTTATTTTGGATTCACAGGCCGTTTTCCGGTAACCCTCAGTTTAAGTGATCGCCAAATCCATTTGGATACTGCATCAAGCGCCAAGTTCAAATCAGTTCTTTTCTTTAGCGCATAAATCGTTGAACTCTGTGTTCTTTGAGTTCGTTTAATTCTTTTCTTGCACAAAATTTTCTTATCGTCTGTTACTTTTTTAAAATTAAAATGAGAATATTAGTTGAACCAAACGATTTTTAAAATCTGCCAAAATCTTACTTTCTAAGTAAGTTATTAAGCCTTTTTAAAGAATAATGCAAAATTTAATAAACATCAAGATAAAAGTAATTAAACATTTAAGAAAATTAATTAAATATTATATTGTTGTTTAGCATTCTATATGCATCGTCAGAAGAGTTTAAAATGGACATGCGCAGTGGAAACATAATTTTTAATAAATGAAAAATTAACTATTTAATTGGACGAAACCTTCACTAAAACCTTCCTTGTGCTTCATAGTATTTGTATCAAAATTTACAGATAATTTATTTAGAAGTTTGGATTTCTATAGCGTTAAAAAATGGCGTTTCAGTTTTATTTATATAGATCATATCTAAATTTATAAAACTGCCGATAAAATTCCTTTTAAAGTGTAAATTATTTGTTCTTTAAAATAAAAATATAAGATGATCACGACTTTGAAAAGAACTAAAATTTTTAGTTTTATATATTATTCATAAAATGGAACTAATATTAAATCTCCTTAGTACAAAATGGGAAATAATCATTTTTAATAAGCGAACACTCACTCAAATCCCGAACAGAATTTTATCGCTCGGATACAAACGACTTCCAGATATTTTCAATTCTTAGAATCAACCAAATACTTTTAGAAAGACTTATAACAACTATGGCAGACGATTTTTATCGAAGATTCGTTTTTATTTCGTTCTAGAAAAAGAAAAATAACTGTTCTAAAAGAAATGAAAAGATAATAGAAGCTCTCCAAGTACCGAAGTTGGAGCATTTTTTAAACGATTTTACCTCTCTCGTTTGAAGAATTTGTTCGAGTAGTGGGTAGAGATTTCTTTCGATTGATTCTATTCGAAATGCTGGTAAAAAGTGGTCCCAGACAGAAAAACCTACTTAAATTCGCGCTATTACGTAAAATTTAGAACTTATTTAATAATATCTAAAAAGTTTCTCTTCAGTTATTTGCGTTTTATAGTTTTCTTTTTCCTTTGATTTTTTTTCTGTTAACTTGTAAAACAAAATCTTTCTTCACTAAGAATTTTGCGTTTTTATATTTAAATGACTCTTGTCTTTTAACTGTACTTGTCTTAACTGTAACTTGTCTTTTAGTGTTCAAAATCTTTCTCCACTAAGAATTTTGCGTTTTTATATTTAAATGACTCTTGTCTTTTCATTGTACTTGTCTTAACTGTAACTTGTCTTTTAGTGTTCAGAGACTATCTCAAAACAACAGAAAGTGAATGAGAGGTAGATTACAATATTCCATTTGTAAAAACACGAAAAAAGTTAAATAAAAGAGGTTGAAATACAGGGTTGTTATAATTTAAGTTCGGTTATTCAGAAAGTTCTAGAGCCGGTTATAAGGCTCCAAACGAAATAAAATTTCACTCGTGTGTAGTACAAGCGTTGCGCTGTGTGAAAACTGGAAAAAGACCATTTAAAATTTCGACAGTAGATGGCGCTGCGCCATTATCTAAGGCTACTTTTGGAGATTTTTTTTACTTTCTCGTAAACAGAGTATACAAAGAGAAAGTGTTGTAATCGTCAAAAAATTCGAACTCGAGATTTTGATGTATCTCCACATTTTAGACCTTCCTGAGTCCGAAAAACACAATTTTGGAATTATGTCTGTGAACACGGTAACTCGAAAACTATTAGAGCTAGAAAGATGAAAATTGGTATGTGATCTTCACACACAAGATTTGTAGGTTTCTATCAAATTTTGGACGAACTCCGTCTACGGGAATTCCGTCTGTCTGTCCGTGTTCATATGAATACGATTATTCAAAAACTTACAACAAGCAGCATAATGGAGAGAAAGACGTTTCATTCTCAAATATTCCGGAAAACACGAAATACAATAACAGGAAAAAGAACACTTTTTCAAATTAGCAACACAAACTGACAGCAATTCACTAATAAGAACAGCAACAGCACTTTCAATACAGCTCTGCTAATAACAGCTTATTAGCTCTCACTGCTGATAAAACTATAGAGAGAGATTCCAAAGACGATCCCATTGGATCAACATCTTCACAGTCTATCCGTACTGCCGTGCATTTATAGTCTTCCTAACAGGGCTTGACGTCACATAAAAATCTCTAGAGAAATCCGGATCTCGGCTCGTACGAGAGATATCGAGAAAATTCTAGCATTTTTCGTTTTGACGCCAAATCGCCAAAATGGTCGCCAAGGTATCATTGGGTGACCTCCTTCGATAGTTAGTAAGAATCTCTGTAAATGTCTATTCCCAACCATAAGACTAATCTTGCCGGGAAGCGACATTCCATGTTCGTAACAGTATTGTTCAGCAGTAAATGCTTGAAAATAACTTACGGATTGTGTAGTGATGGTAATGTTTTGTAAGGCACATTAATTTATTGTTTCCAGTTATGTAGCTGAATGCAACACCTTCACAGTCTATCCGTACTGCCGTGCATTTATAGTCTTCCTAACAGAGCTTGACGTCACATAAAAATCTCTGGAGAAATCCAGATCTCTGCTCGTATGAGAGATATCGAGAAAATTCTAGCATTTTCCGTTTTGACGCCAAGTCGCCAAACTGATCGCCAAGGTATCATTGGGTGACCTCCCTCGATAGTTAGTAAGAATCTGTAAATTTTTATGCCCAACCATAAGACTAAGGGGTCTATTCTGGTACCCCCGGTTGGGTTGGGAGACGTCACTTTTCCCGCACGTTAACAACGGGGAAAGTGACGTCTCCCAACCCAACCGGGGGTACCAGAATAGACCCGTAATATTGCCGGGAAGCAACATTCCATGTTCGTAACAGTATTGTTCATCAGTAAATGCTTGAAAATAACTTACGGATTGTGTAGTGATTGTAATGTTCTGTAAGGCACATTAATTTATTGGTTCCAGTTGTGTAGCTGAATGTAATTTTCTTTTCAGATCTGTCCGTGAGAAGACAAACACCAATGTGGACATGCGCGTCGGTGTGCACACGGGTGCTATTCTTGCCGGAGTAATGGGACAGCGCCAGTGGCAGTTCGATGTGTATAGCAGAGACGTGGTTCTGGCCAACAAGATGGAGAGCGCGGGCATGCCCGGGTAAGTCCATTATTCTTCTTTATAAACTCCGATGACTTTTACCCTCGGTCTTGCAACTCAAGAAAACAGTTGTATGTGCTTGAATTTTCATGAGAAAATCTTGGAAAAATCCGGAGATAATACCATGATAATGTAACTTCGAGATATTGTCGGTATTCACCTAAAAATGACGAAGTCAGAAGAAAATGGAAAGTGAGTTAAGGTGTTCATAAATGTTCTGAGAATTTAGGCGGGAAAGTATTGGTTTGATACTCTGAGTAGCCATTTTCTTGCGTTGTCGGCTGAGGGTAAGGTGAATACTTTTTTCTTTGATGAATGTTTATTATGACGGCATTTTATTGCCTGATGGCTAATGATTTTTATTCTTAAAATCTTTTTTGAGTCTAAATTTTATTGGCGTATTTATTGTATGTGTAAGAAAAAGATTTTTGCGGGTAGTCCTTCTTTTCTTTTGGGATCTTTCGGGTCACGAGAGGTTAATATTTGGAAAAATATCCCATTTTTTGAATCCCTGCCTGCAGGTGACCCTTGGTAAAGTTTGCAAGGCTGGAAATTTTTCTAGTTTTTCCAACAGTATACTTTTTTTTATGAAAGTTGCTTAGTTTTCCTTTTCATATAAAATGTTTTATTGTGTACATGTTGTTTAAAAATGACATCTCTGTAACAAGCAAAATCACGCATATCAATATATCGTCAGTATCTAATATATTCTGCATATATATTGACATGCAAGATTTTTTTTCTTGCGAAAATTATATTTTAAAATAACAAGAACAAATTAACTCATTTTCCTTTTTTTTTATTTGGTCACTTTTAGCTGTATACAGACGATATTATAGCAAACCTGTAGATAGATGTAATGAAATAATTTAATCATTTTTCATGTTGGCAGTTTCTGTTATTACTTTAAAGAAGAGGTTCCTGTGCTCTAAAATAATAATAGGAACTCCTAACCTTTCTCGAGGTGGACGTTGAAATGGTCTCTTATCGTCTAAAGCGACGCGGCCTAACGGTCTAAAACTTCGAACATCTTACTAGCAGGAAAGGCGCTAGAGTTTGCCCGACGGGGAGCCGATTTGCCCGACAGGGGGCACGACCTGCTGTATGGGGGGGACGAGTGTAATGAAATTGGTCTCAAATTTTCGCCAGATTATTATTTATCAACTACATATGAATACCCCGTACAAATATTTTCCCCTGTCTAGCGCCACCCCTGCTAACTAGATGCTAGATGACGCTGAAATTTAAGTCATGTGACTTCATGTCATTGCGAATGTTCATGTACACAATGAACAGAATGAGCGAAAAGGTACTATAATAACACTTCCTTAATGTCTATCGTAATTTGAGAGGCCGCGGTGGCCTAGTGGTAAGGTTTTGGCTTTGGGGCCAGAGGGTTCGAAACCCGGTTCCACTGAAGATCTGGCGTGTATGGGGCCTGTTGCACGCTAAATCATACGTAGTGGCCAAACGCCCTCCCGTTGGTGTAGCGTGGAAATTTGGAGAGGGGATGCCAGCTCAGGTGTCGTCTGACCGTGGTTCAGAATTGCGAGGTCCGTCCCAAAATATCCCTCGTGTTGCTCCAAAACGGGACGTTAATATAGCTAAACTAAATTATCGGAGTTTGAAGTTTAAAAATACAGTGTTAAGGGAACCATGAATCTCAAATTATGCATAAGAAATTCAATTGAAATGTAACTCAGTCGCAATTGCCGGCTAACAAGCTGGTCTCCAAAGGTGGCTAGTGAGAATAAAATGGACATAGTTCTGCAATTGAAATCGATTTAAAAAAGATGAGTTTGAGATACAGCTGTTTACTCGAGATATTATTCAAAAACATTCTATTGCTACATTTTCCCAAAATTATTTATGAATAGTCCATTATGTAACGGAGTTCATTTTACATAGGAATTCACACTCTAAAATTTTTAACACTTTGGAAGCGGCAAACGTTAAAATACGTTTTTCTCGAACTACACAACATCAAAATTTTAATTCAAGAATTTGACTTGCGTGCTGGTTTAGATAAGTTGGACATGTTAATAGATGTCTGCATTATACGTCCACTTATTCTTTTGTGGTATAAACATTGTCTAGAGCAAGCACAGTTGCGGTTTGTCTTTTAATTTGAGCTTGCATCTAATTAGTATCCCGCACACAATGAGTTAATAGAGAAAGCAAACTCTACAAAGTGGTAATGATTCTTGACTGCATAATTGCGTCCAAATTGTGAATAAACATAGGCAGCATACAAGAATAAATAAACATAGGCAGCATACAAGAATAAATAAACATAGACAGCATGCAAGAATAAATAAACATAGACAGCATGCAAGAATAAATAAACATAG
>BGPR01004724.1:82703-103732 GCA_013235015.1 Araneus ventricosus
AGGGCAAACATCAATTCTTACAGATACACCTGAAAAAAATGCTTTACAAATATAGAAGGAGAAATCAATAAAGAGGAAATTAGCATCAACCCATCATACTATGCCTCAGTGAGTAAACTCCACTAGAACACGTTATAATACTGAAAAAAAATAGTGTGGATAAAAAATTTAAAAATAAGAAAAACCTTGTTCTGAAAGAAAATTTGGGAAATGTTAAGCGTAAAAAAGACACAAAAAAATCCCAAGAAAAATTTGATTCTGATGAAGAGCATGTCGATGAAAATTGTCTGTGTATTTACTGTTTAAATCCATACGAAGGATCAAGATCTCGCGAACAGTGGGTACACTGCACCGAATGTAAGAGGTGGACTCACGAGGACTGTATTACCAATGGCAATTCAAAATGTTTTGTTTTTATAAATTCATTTTGAAAACTACTAGGATTCACCGTAATTGCTTATAATCTATTATGTACTTTTTGAAATAAACTAGGTTTCTTTGTATTTGCTGTATTTTAATCACTGTAAGCCTTCTATTTAATCATTTTTGGTGGTGTGTAAAAGTGCCCCAGGCAAGGGCAAGTTTACACAGGTGACATCATGGTAAAGAAAATGGCATAATTGCAAAAATATAATAATTTAAAATACTTAAAAATATACACCAGATGCCTTAAAGTCTAACTAATTAATTGGTAAGGAAAATGAGAGAATTAAAAAGCGTGTAAACCTACCCCGGTCTCCCCTAATCTATATATTTAAAATTATTTGGTGAAACCAGATGGTCAATAGCCCAGCCCCAACCACTGGACCGATTTCGGTCATTTTTATTTCATATGGAAACTTATAACGTCTGGATATGCCGTCAAAGGTCGTCTGCCCCTCACCATCCTCCATTTTCGAGAGTAATTGAAAAAACACTACTCCACTCTACATTCTCTATGCGAAGAAACCTTGACAGAATCCGCCAGACAGATTTCGACAATTTTCATTTCATATAAAAGCTTATGACCCCTAGATGTGTCATCAAGGGTCTACTGCCACCAGTCATCTAGCGCGTAGTATTTTTGAGTTATCGTGTTCACACACTTAAGATATCCGACTGCGTTCGGAGACATTTTTTTGAAAAATAACTTATATATATTTTTTAATGTTATTTTTCAACTGCATATGTTTTAAAACTATGAAAATATTGTAAAATTAGTCTTTCAGTATAATATATTTTTTTAAAATTGAGAAATATGAAGAAAAATGACTAAAATATTTGCCTTACGCTAACAGCCATAGACAAAATCTGTAATATACATAAAATCTTCTAAATATACATAAATCCTTGTAGGAGTAGATTTTTATGACAGTTATCTATGTTATGCTCTAAAATATTTCTTGTACTTCAAAATAAATTTGAGATATAGCTGAACATAGTTACTAAACTGGTAATTTTTCATAAAAAAATGCTTTTCGTTTATATTTAAGCACTTAAAAATAATACTTGATTTTAAAATTGACCTTAGTTTTTACAAAAAATAATCTCAGAAAATTTCATATCAATACTTGAATAACTTTTTGAGAAATCATTGTTACGGTCGACAATTTTCCTCATAAATATCATTTCTCAGAAAACACATTTAAAGTTTTCATGCAATATAAAATAATCCTACAGTTCGGCAATAAAACAGCTGTAACTCCATTTGTAATTCACGTAGAGTAAAAAGTGAGACAGTTTTAGAAAGCTGATTAAACAGGCTACAAAATTAAGTCATAAAATGTTTTTTGATAATTTCATCAAAAACGACGATTTTAAACCAGTCCGATACCTTAAGAACAGACAGACCGAAAGATAGTCAACCCGTTCATGGATTTTTCTCAAACAATTGATGAAGATCTACAGCTTTCGATCGTAACGGTTTTGAACATCATGTTTATAAGCACACGGATGGCTAGACAAATAGACTTCCCTCGGAGAGATTTCATCCAAAATTCGACATAAATCTAGAATTTTGATACAAAGATCGCTTACCATATTTCACCCGACTAGCTTCTTTGGGGGTTTTTTAATCGTGTTCAGAGACGGGCATAGTTCCAAAAACATATTTTTCTGACTCAGGGAGTTATAAAAGTTAAAAGATTCATCAAAATCTGATGTCGAATTTTTTGACGACTGCAAAACTTTCTCTTTCTATACATCATGAACAAGAAGGTAAAAATAAATGCGAGAGATAATTCTCATGTTCATTTTCAGTTTTAGTATTGCTCGTATTCCCCGGATCTGACGTGTTGACTGCTAACTTTCGACCTTAAATAGACGAGTGCATTTGGTGAAAGGGGGAAAAGTACGAAACGGAGGACAATCCGCTTAGAAATAGTACTGTGTTTATGTCTCCTTACTTATCAAAATAGACTCGCCTGAATCCCATGATGCTTAACTTCTCAACCATCTTCTCGCCAGAGCCAGGGAATAACTGTGTTTCTTAAAACAGATGTTATTTACTTTATTAATTTAAATTTATGTACAGTAAAAATTCGATTAACTGTCACTCGTTTACTCGTCAGTTTCTGTTATGATCGTCAAAATAATGTGGGTTTATATGTAGTATGACAATACATTTCTGTACATTACAACTCTTATCTATAATATAATCATCGTTCGATGTCGGTAACGCTCAGGAAAGTGGGCGTGGCTACGGGCCAATCACACCCGCAGCGTGGAGAGGCTTGCTGAGGGGGTTTCGGGAACGGGGGGAGTTCTTAGAGTTAGAAGAGTGGTTCGGAGTCCTTACGGGTTTTGAGATGGGAAGCGTCCGAAGTCGCTTAGCGTGGAGAGGCTCGCCTAGGGGATTTCGGGAACGGGAGGGGGAGTTCTTAGAATTAGGAGAGTGGTTCGGAGTCCTTACGGGTTTTGAGATGGGAAGCGTCCGAGGTCGCTTAGCGTGGAGAGGCTGGCCTAGAGGGTTTCGGAACCTGGGTGGGAGGGGTTCTTAGAATTAGGAGAGTGGTTCGGAGTCCCTACGGGTTTTGAGAAGGGAAGTGAATTTCCCTTATCTTTGAAAGAGCGTTTCCTTATCTTAAGTTCTCTTTATTCCGCTGGTCTTTCCTATGTTTTCTTACTTTTACGTTCTTAATTTTTTAATTGAATATTTAAGAGAAAAGTTATCTTAGATTTAGTGATTAGTTGTGATTTAAGTGCTAGTAAACAATATCGATAGAGAAGATCCCACTGCAAGGAAATGGAGGTTAGCAAGAGAGAGGTTTGCGCGATGGAGGGCGAGACAAAGCCAAGATACCTTAAACAGGAGGCATGCTGCAGATGATGAATACCATCGTAGAAGAGGAGAAGGTGAAACTCAAGAAGAAAGGCAAAAACGCCTTGCATTTTTTTCAGAATACCGTGAACGTATTCATTCAGTGTCAGTTGATTCATCAGTTCTGTTTTTCATGCTTTATTTCTTATTGCATCTGTGATTCAATGGTGCAAATGAAAATCCAAATAGTGCCTTTTCACATTATTTATTATGATAAAATGATATATATAGGTAGATATGACATTATATGTTATTTACAAGACAATATTAAGACTACCCGGCACTTTCCATCCAAACCATTCCTTCGGTTTCCATGCCTGCCAAGCAGTCGACTCTAATGCCAGAGGAAGCCGTTGCCACAAGATGCACAAAAGCGCCATCTGGGTAGAATCCGTAACCTTTCTTAAGCACTCTAGCAATCTACATGAGATTTTCTTCAACAATTTTCGTTAGTAAGTGTGTGACAATCAAATATGAGATATTGTTGGCAAGCTAAAAGGCCGTCCTAAACGTATATCACACGCAGAGCTATCGTACGCTGTTTCCGTCAGCGTGAGCGCAATGCCACTTACCAAAAACGTTTGTAGCACGTGACGCATTGAGACAACCGGCCAGACAGGATTTCGGTCATCGTTGGGGCGAACTACGTCACCGTCAAAGTCACGCCCGATTGGTTTGAATTGCCGTTGCTGACGATTTTCCGTCAGCATCGTGTGCATTTTCAAGCCGGTTGAATACAGCCCACGATTTCCGTCATCTTGTCTGACCGGTCACGTGCTACAAACTTTTTTGGTGAGTGGCATTGCGCTCATGCTGACGAAAACAGCTTACGATAGCTCTCCGTGTGATGATATACGCTTAAGACGGGCACAAATCCTCTAGTTACTTATATTGATCGTTTTGCAAAATTAATACAATATGTATGCATTATTCACTAATAAAGGATTTTATTTTCATTCTCGTCCCAAGCCATTAATTATTGTACTTATGTATTAAGAGATTTCTATTATTTGTCTATTTGGTTATCCGTCACAGCCCTGGTCCAGACGGTGACAGTTAATCGAAGTTTAACTGTACTGTGAGCATGCAATCCTGAAATTGATGTCACGTGCATATTTAGATGTTTTATTTAAGTTTATTTCGTTAATTTAACATATATTTATTTTCATATATTTATTTTTATCTTATTTCAGTATCCTATGGGTACACTTGACGAAAAAACGGAGCAAAACGGAAGAAGTGGAAAAGATGTAAGTTGCAGCTGATTTCAATTATTTTCTTTATGAGCCCTTTTACATTTTATGTACGCTCACGTTGAGTACCTATTCTAAATGTTTACAAACAGGAAGTGAATATAAGTTTTAAATGTTTAGTCTCTAGTTGCAATATCTCCTGATGTACTTATCATGCCGTGGTAATTTGTCAATTTTTGTTTCTAAACAGTTTAACAAATATTTCCAACTATTTGTGTTGCTATTGCAAATATTGTCTGATATGATTCTTTTAAAATAATTAAATTTATCACATTAACATTAGATATTCACATAGCACAAACATAGAAGACTTAAAAGAGGTAAACATTTAGATTATTAGTTTATCAATAATAAAGTTGTAGTTTCTGGATTTGGGGTACATTTTCACCAGCCGCTGTGATTAGTCAAGATCGTTGCCAGTGTATTATCCGCTGCAGTATATTATAAGTGGCAGTCGTCGTGTGCGGATTATTCCGCGGCTGGTGACAAGTGGCAGTCGTCGCGAGCGTAGTATTCCGAGGCTGATGATAAATGGCTGTCGCCATATGCGGATTATTCCGCGGCTGATGATAAATGGACTGTCGCCATGTGCGGATTATTCCGTGGCTGGTGACAAGTGGCAGTCGTCACGAACGTAGTATTCCGCGGTTGATGATAAATGGCTGTCGCCATTCGCGGATTATTCCGCTAACTGGTGAAAATTGGTTAATTGCTCTTAGAAATATTTGAAATCCAAGATGTAAACCAATCGGATAAGCTACTGTAAAATGAATAACTGAATGAAACCATAAATTGTAGCATATCTTATAGTCCAACAAATAAATAGTTTCGTGGGTTCTCAAACGTTTTAATATTATTTATATATTTTAATCTATTGACTAGTCAGACACATGCATTGAATTTTCAAATTCGAAATTCGACTTGTGTGTATATATGTCTAATAATTCATAGCTCTTATTACTTGAAACACAAATTTCATGAATTCGCTAAGCATCTCAAGTGTCCATTTAAATTCATGGTGGAACAAAATAAATGCGTACACAATACATAAAAACACCAACACAAATCATGTAGAATCGTTAAACATCTCAAGTGTTCTTCTGACTCTTGTTAGATCAAAATAAAAGTGTACACATTGTATGGAATCAACAACACAAATTCCACTGAATCGTTGAGTTTCTTTTACTATAAGCTGGATAAAAAATAAAGTACATAATACCTAAAAGCCTACACAATAAATAAAAAAAATTACATGAAGTTATTAAGCATCTCAAATGTTCTTTTTAGATTCTTGTTTTTGCTGGGTCAAAATAACAATGGAGATTTAAGTAGAAGCTTTCATCTATTTAGAGTGTAAAAAAAATCAGAATAGTAGTTATATCTATAAATAGCATATTGTTTTAAACTTTTGACACTTTTATTAACTGTCTGTTTTAATGAAATTACGTAGCAGTTAAGCAATCAGTTCAGAAAGAAAATTAACATTATCAACTATTGTGTCAAGATGTACTGTAATGTATGGCTTTAACATCTTGAAAAACTATTGGTTAACACATTGGCTTGCGTAAAAATATTACCAGGCTATTAGTGTTTAATGGTTCATGAACCAAAATTTAATATGAACATTGTACCATCACATAACATGTAATTTTTGTTGTATGAAAATTATGTATGCATTTTTTAATGAACATTCTATTTAATAATATAGGAAAATAGACGAATATGTGCCATCTTTTTTAATGTATTCTTTTACGTGCATAGTTTTAATGGAGACGGTGTTTCTAATTTTCAGGATAAGGATAGTGACAATTCAGATTCAGACGAGCAGGTAAAAAAACGAACTAACCCACTAACTTACGGTGAAGGTTTATCCAAACTGATTCTAATCTTTTCGGGAATTAACACTGGTGTCGGCTTTCAACTTCTTTATCTTTTTTTCCAGGATAATATTTTATGTTTGATTATAGCAGGTATTATCGGTCTATATCGAGAACTGTCACAAACAGAGTCTGCATTCTGACGTTCGTTATACTGGGTGAGGCAGAAAGAACGAACATTTTTCGAAATCTTTAATTTTTTTATTGACGTAGCCGCGTTCGTATTGAAATAGCATTTGACAAAATCCAGCGTGGAGAACATCATTTTCCATGTGATGTCCGTAATAACTTATGCAATTATGAAGGCGCTTTTGGAGATTGGCAAGGCACTCTTTCAAACATCTCTCTGTCGATTTGCTGCTCGCTCTATGTAGCGGTCTTTCGTGTAATTCTTTCAGATTTTCAGAAATCTAATAACGGCAGTTCTGTTGATTCACCATGACATGAACATGAGAACGAGCTTCATCACTCATGAGCGAAATGAGGCGCCATTTTGCTCAAAAATTGCTCCCATCTTATGCGCAAAATTCAGTCGCTGGGCGTAATCCTCGGGCTTCAATTGTTGCACAACGACTAATTTGTAGGGGTGGAATTGCAGGTCTAAATGCAAAATACGCCTTACTGAAGGATTACTGAGGGCAAGTTCAGAAGAATGTTTCCATGCAGATCGATTAGGAATGCGCAACACGGCTTGCCAGATGCTTGCAAAATGAGGTTGCCATTTTGCTCAAAAATTACTCCCATTTCATATGCAAAATTCAGTCGCTTGGCGTAATCCTCTAGCTTCAATTTTTGCACAACGACTAATTTGTAGGGGTGGAATTGTAGGTCTAAATGCAAAATACGCCTTACTGAAGGATTACTGAGGCCAAGTTCAGAAAAATGCTCTCCATGCAGATCGTTTCGGAATGCGCAGCACGGCTTGCCTGATGCTTTCGAAATGAGGTTGCCATTTTGCTCAAAAATTGCTCGCATCTTATGTGCAAAATTCAGTCGCTGGGCGTAATCCTCGGGCTTCAATTTTTGCACAACGACTAATTTGTAGGGATGGAATTGCAGGTCTAAATGCAAAATACGCCTTATTGAAGGATTACTGAGGGCAAGTTCAGAAGAATGCGTCCAAGCAGATCGATTCGGAATGCGCAGTACGGCTTGCCTGATTCTTTCGACATTTTCAGAGGTATGTACCGTTTATGTAGCCATTAGTGTACTTCATGTACGAAGTGCTAAAACCCAACGTAGAATAGTTACACTGGTGGGAACAGCTTGATTTCTATGGGTATTGAAATTGCGACGAAACTCACGCTAAACTGCTGTGACAGACTCGTTATTCTAGACGAAACACCTCTGATGAAACATCTCTGACGAAGCCTTGGACAATAGAACAGTGAAAACGTACTGTTCTATTGTCCAAGGCTTCATGGCTTCAACTGAATAAAAAATGCTAAGACTTCACAAACCTAACGCCGCATACCGCGCATCTCTCACTTCAGCTGGTGTTGAGTTCTAGCTATTTTAAAAACTTCAGTTCTTTCTGCCTCACCCTGTAGAAACTAGGGTTTCTTAAACATCGATAGTTCAACTATCGACAGTGCAGTCTATATTTTTCCCAAACTATCGAGTAAACTATCGATAGTACCGATAGTTTTCTCCCGGGAAATACTATCGATAGGCGTATTTTCAGTCGATAGTTTTGAAACTATCGATAGTTCAAGTCAATAGCCTTAAAACTATCGACTGAAAATGCACCTATCGATAGTATTTCCTGGGAGAAAACTATCGATTTGAGAAAGTGGATACTATCGATTATTTCAATCGAGAGTTCCGAAAACCCGATACTATCGACTGGCCTTCGATAGTATCGATAGTCTATCGATGTTTAAGGAACACTAGTAGAAACAGATATTCTAGTTTTTCAGATAAGGAAATGTAGACGATGAAATGTTTTTAATTCCTGTGTGAAAACTAAATACAGATCATTCTTATTCCTAATATCACTTATTAACAAAGAACTATGGCAGGTTTCTATGAAAATAGACAGAGCAGACTTTTTTCTGTGTCAGTTCTAGTTATAGACCGATTGTAGTTTAATCTGTTGTACAGTAGACCTGCTTCATAATTGTTCTCGATTCTGTTTTTCCGGCTGTATTGTCACAATAACGGGAGCTATTTGTTATAAAGAAAATGTAGCAGCGGTTAAATATATGTTTTAAAAAGTTGATAATTTTATCGAGCAAATTATAAAGCAGGTATGCTACTTCATTTACATATACAGATAGTTCAGAGTTAGAGAGACCCAAGTCCATGCAATTCATTTCTGAGAAAACACACCTCAAAGTTGATTATATGCGTTTAAAATAGCAGTGGACTCCTAATTGTCTTTTCTGCCTGGTGGATACAAATTGAACTATGGACTTGAATCATTATTGCACAAAAATCATAATATTTCTACATTACCATGGCAGAGCTAGTGTAAAATGGGCAAAACATGGACTTGCCTCTCTTTACCTCTGAACCCTCCATTTAAAAGTAAATTTTAACCAGTTTTCTCGCTTGCTGTTCAATGAAGTCAACTCATGGTCTCAATGCGCTGTGTAAATTAAATTTACGATCCCATTGCGCATCTTGCTAGAGAAACCAGCGGAGGTGGTCTCCCCTAAACTTTCTCGTATACTCCTAACACATGTGGAGAAAAAATAAACTAAAAGGCAGCAAAACGAACAAGCGTCCCTAATGCAGTGGGGAACCAGCGGGAGTGTTATCCCCTAAACTTTCTCGTATACTTCCCCAAAAAGGTGCCGTTTCCCCTTACCCCGCGTGGCTAAAAAAATTCGAACCTACTGTTATCCAGAATCCGACGACTATCAGAAGGTTTTTCATTATAGTGATTGAAAAATATCTAGGTGAAGAATCAAATTCAAAGAGATGCGTACTGATTTTCCGCTCTTACCGGCTCAAGGACAAACTGACGTAATTCGCTCCATACCTTTCACGTACGTGCACAGAAGATTTCTTCCAGTACGCATGCGCATGGGGATTACTTTTGAAAAGAATCCGTTAATTATGCAGACCGACAGACAGTCAAACCTTTGACGGATTTGGCCCAACATTTTATACGGACCTACATTCATGACGATAAAACTGTGTACCAAATTTTGTCCATCTAACTATTCAAGTTTTTAAGTTACAGTATTCGCTTGACCGCGGACAGGCAGACTTCCCGTAGACGGATTTTTTCCAAACTTTGATAGAAACCTACAAATTATGTGTAAAGATCACAACAAATTTCATCTCCGTAGCTCTATTAGTTTTAGAGTTATCGTGTTCACAGACATATAGATACACAGACAGACATAATTCCAAAATTGTGTTTTTCGGACTCAGGGAGGTCTAAAACGTGGAGATTCGTCAAAATCTCGAGTTCGAATTTTTTGACGATTACGATACTTTCTCTTTGTATACTTCGTATACGAGAAAGTAAAAAAAGCTTGGGAATCGGAAGCTTGGAGGCGAAAGGCGTGGGTAGAAGCGGAAAGGATTAGCGCAAGTGAATCGCGCAATTACGGAATAACGGCCTCGCGTCATTGTGTGATGAGAAAAGACAAATAGGCGATTTGAACATCTTTTTTCGACCGATTGAAACGAAAATTGGGCACGGATCTACAATTAATGTTAGTAGGCCTCACACCAATTTTTATTTATCGAAGCCGTAGAGTTAACGAGTTATAATGTTTACAAGTATGCGTTTAAACAGACCGACAGACAGTCAACCCTTTGACGGATTTGGCCCAAAATGTTATACGGACCTACATTCCAGATGATAAAACTGTGTACCAAATTTTATCCATCTAGCTATTAATGTTTTTGAGTTATAGTGTTCACATGAACGCGGACAGACAGACAGACTTCCCGTTGACGGATTTTGTCCAAAATTTGAAAGAAACCTACAAATTATGTGTTAAGATCGCATACCAGATTTCATCCCCGTAGCTCTAATATTTTTCGAGTTATCGTGTTCACTGACACGCAGACAGACATAATTCCAAAATTGTGTTTTACGGACTGAGAGAGCTCTAAAACGTGAAGATTCGTCAAAATCTCGAGTTCGCATTTTTTTGACGATTACAATACTTTCTCTTCGTATACGAGAAAGTAAAAAGAATGTGACACAAATGCGCAGTGAACAACGTGCAGTTAGCTCCAGCACCAGCTGACATGCTCAGTTATGATTGTCACGTGGTTGTGAAATTGCCTTAATCGATTCCATTCCAATTTCCTGATGGTTTTTATTTTTTGAATACTGATTTACCAGACAGGTTACACAGAAATAGTTCAATGAAGTCAACTCATGGTCACAATGCGCTGTACGAATTAAATTTTCGATCCCATTGCGCATCTTGCATAAATGACTCAGCAAATAAGGCGATTATATGGGAAAATAAGGTACATATGTTCCTTCATGTATGCTGCACTTTCTTCATTTTATATTTAAAATTCTCAAAATAAAAAATAGAGACCCTTACTCTCTAATATACCCTTCTATTTTATAAGTACTTTATTAGAACCGTTTTTAGAACGATGCAAAGTATCCATTTTCTTTTTTTCATCGCATCTATCCTTCGATACAAATCGAGTCTTCTGATGTTAGAATACAAATATAACAAATAATCCAGGAAGATTGTCAACAATCATTGACTATTAAGTATTATTTCTTTTAAATATTTAAATGGACAACTTCTGTTAGAAAGCACAGATTGCGAAATATCTTCTGTGATATGTGAATTCTGTTTGCTGCTATTCTTCAATTCACATTTCCACCTGCTGCTGCGCTCAATCGAGATGGAAGGCGTTACCCAAAACATTTCGTTTCGTAATATGCCACCTGTCCTGATGCCACATCAGTTGAATGAAATTATCAAACGATAATTTTCGATATAATACATCCAGGATTTTCTCTCTCGGCAGCAGTTGCGAACATCTGCTCTATCGATTATCAATTAGTTTTCGTCTGTAGGAAGTTACGAGGCCCAATTTGCTTCGCTGTCCTTTCCCAAATAGCACAGAAAAATGGAAAGCGACATCAAGTAGCCATTTTTATTTTTTAGTGCTGCCACCCTCGGATATAAATAAAGTCCTTCGATGTTAGAATACAAACGTAACAAATGAGCCACGAAGGAGCTGCTATTTATACGGAATAAAAAGTGGCGGGATATGGCAACAGTCCAAAAGAGCAAGAATCAGTCGAGTTGAGATGTTATCTTTCTGATAGCAATGTCTATTTTTGCGATGAATCGTCGGACATTGGCCGGAAATTATCAATCTTTGGCAGAAAAAGAAATATTTCCTTCTGAGAAACCAAGATCTCAAATATCGATCTAATGCGAATCTATGTATATCTTGGAACTGATTGCGTGAACAAAACGGTGAAAAAGAAATATTGGTATATTTTTAAAATAGATGAACTATAAAGAGGTATTTATAATGAAGGTAAAGTGTGAATACCCAAGTAGCTAAAAACATTTTTTAAAGTATTATTAATGCGGGAGTGATTAAATTTATAAGCCTTTCTTCAACAAACAAAGGTCCTATACTAAAATAGCATGTAATATTTTTTTACTTGTTTGAATGTAAAATAAAAAAACTTGTGTGCTCATTTTTCTAGGTAATTCAATGTTATGCTCAAGGGCTTTATTCTTTTTGAGCGATAAAAAGCTAGAATCGTAGGAGTAATGTCTGCCTATTATTAAACTGCTGATGCGCTATCATCTTGGGCTAAACGCAACGCTCCTAGCGGTTAATCTTTGAATCTAGCGATTTTTTCCCGTGAAAACTACAAGAAATAGCGAAAAGCATCCAACTGAAAGTGTAGAGAGTTACCAGTTACAAAATAGTAACTAGAAAATATGTATATAGTATAAAATAATTATCGACATACACCGATAACTTAATTAACTTTAAAATGCGAATCCTTCTTCATCCGAACGTAACTTCACTAAATAAGTCTATGGCCATACACGTTTTCTTTTTGTCCTCTGGTATTTCTGTATGTTACGTAGGTAATATATAAGAATTATGCTTAATACGGTCAGATTAAAATTTAAATAAATTTTATCAAAACTGTTGAATTACTTTTTGTGTGGCTATTGTTAGATATTTAAACAGATAATTAAAATTTTCTTGAAACATTAAATATGCCTACTAAGTACAAAAAAAGAGCGATGAAATTCAGAATTTTAGAATTCATTACCAAACTTTAGTTAAATAATTTAAATGCTTTAGATCCACTCCGAAGAATCGGAAAAATTTATTAATATACCAGCAATTTCATGGTCTTCTATAGAATTAAATTATGTTGTGTGATTTAAATTTACACTAAAATTTCCTTACACTAGGTGCATTGTTGTTATTCCATTTGAAGAGAAAATTGTCGAATCGAATCACAGAGTTGTACTTTTTTAAATCATTAAGAGCTATTATGCACATCAAAGTTGTTTCTTTTTTCAAAAAAGGTAGGATACAAACTTTACAATCATCTGAACGTGTCCATCTGTCCAGTGTTGACATCAAAGTCTTAACTTTCAAATCTTTTGCGCTATATTTAGGGAAATAATAAAAGCACTAGCGGCTTGTCCATTAGGGCTGCAGAACTCCTTGAAATTATTTTAAAAGGTTGTTTTTATTCTTATTTGCTTACTTTTCCTCTCTGAAAGTTTGATGATCAATGGAAATCGAAAAAATCAATAAAATCGTGAAAAGAAAGAAAATGAATCAAAAAGTAAGGGAGACACATGTTGGAGCTGCAAAGCGAATAGCCCTCGAAACCATCAGAATTCGCCCACTGCGCACAGCGGAGGGATGAATAGGGAAAGAAAAGCAACCTTTTCCCCTTTCAATTTAGAGGTGTCAGAGCTGGATTTCCTCCAGTCCTGGTTTGACTCGCGTCCATCTGATAGAGAAATGCGCTGTTTTTCTTTTTTGTCGTAGACTTACGTCTCTCCATAGTGGTCTAATGGTGTGTCGGGAAAGGAAAAAATTATGACGCTTTTCGTGGTAAAGTTAAGCGCTTATAGCTCCCCAACCAAATAACGTAGAGAGTTGGTTTTAGTTTTATTTAACAGAGAAAAGTGGACATTGAAGATCGCAAAAAGAAGTTTAGAATTTGGAATTACGGTTTAGTCACAGTCGAGTTGCAAAGTTGGTGAAAATCACGAACAATTTTGATGACGTCACAGCGGCCGATGCGCTCGCTCGCAGTTACCAACCTAGCTTCTGCGCTTTCTCATACCTAACTGTCTGGGGGCCTCAGTCGCGTGCTGCAGTCGGTTGTGAGCGGTATATTAACAGGATTTTCCAAATTTTGTTCCGTAGAAATTTCTAGAAACTGCCAAAATGAGTCTAGCGAAGTGATTTGTGGAAGCATGAATAAATATATTACATTTGGAAACAAGAATTCTTTTCGCGAAGAAAAAAAACCAACCAAAATCACGTATCAATCACATAAATTGAGAGTTACCAGAAGCTACTGCAGTCACATAATCTCAAAGTCACAAAGAGTTACTTCAGCCACATAATCTCAGAAACACAAAGAGTTACTTTAGTGACATAGAGCTACTTCAGTCACATAGAGTTATTTCAGTCACATAGAGCTATTTCAGTCACATAGAGCTATTTCAGTCACATAGAGCTATTTCAGTCACATAGGGCTGCTTCAATCACATAGAGCTACTTTAGTCACATAGAGCTACTTTAATCACATAGAGCTACTTCAACCATAGAGGCTGCTTCGTCACATGAGGCTGCTTCAGTCACTAGAGCTCGCTTCAGTCACATGGAGCTACTTTAGAATGCGTGCAGGCTACTTCGTCAATAGATACTCAGTCACGCCATTACTTCGCACAGCTACTTCAGTCCATAGTAGTCAACGCTACTTCAGTCACATAGAGCTACTTCGTCCGCAGGGCTATTCGTCATACAGTCGCGCAGGCCTCAGCTTCGCGTATCTTCAGTCACATACAGCTACTTCAGTCACATATAGGCTTCGGTCACATGACTACTGGTCGCATACAGCTACTTCAGTCGCATACAGCTACTTCAGTCACATAGAGCTACTTCAGTCACATAGAGCTACTTCAGTCACATAGAGCTACTTCAGTCACATAGAGCTACTTCAGTCGCATACAGCTACTTCAGTCGCATACAGCTACTTCAGTCACATAATCTTAGAGTCACAAAGAGTTACTTCAACCACATAATCTGAGAAACACAAAGAGTTACTTTAGTCACATAGAGCTACTTTAGTCACAGTTGAGTAAAGTAAGTAAGTTTACGCCTCTCAATCCCAGCGGCCGTTACTCAGAGACAGCCTCCCGTCGAAATTTTTTCTGTCTCCCACTTTCTGTTCGCCTTGATTTCCTCGGTGAGTTTTCCTTCGCTTTCTCTCATGGGTTGTTTCTGGGTTTCTGTTTCGCTTCATGATGACTGGACAGAAACATGTCTGGTTTGTTGGGCATTCGTTTCCTTTCGTTAGAAGTCACTGGTCGAGAAAAAGCCTCTGAAAGAAGGGATCAATCATTATTATTAGAGGTGCGAAAAAGTGAGAAGTGCAGGTCTTCAAAAATTCGTATTTTCACCGCCTTAGCTGAGAGAAAAATTGAACAGGAAAATACGGTCGCATTATGCCTGATTAGAACGTCTCCCAAACGTCTTCAAGCAAGAAAAGTTTTTGCACCACTGCTCGTTTCTGAGCTAACGAGCCGCAACTGAATAGCGGTCTAAATATGCATTCCACAAGGTGATCATAAATTATTGGACCTGTTTAAAAAATTAATTTTAAAAACCCTATAATGTAGAATCTTCGTTTTAACGTAGGACTGCGTTCTCCCCAGTAGAGTCTCAGGAAGGAATTTGATTCACATGCCAAAACGCCACAAAACTTGGTATGGGAGATCCTCTATATCTCGGTAACTACATAGGTTAAAAACATAACTAATGTCTTATTTTAGAGATATAGGTTAATAAAAGAAGTTACAAAAAAAATTTGAAAATCGGAATTGTAGTTCAGTGACTTCTGAGTCGCAAAGTTGGGCCAAAATACGCATGAATTGGTGACGCGATCCTCTATATCTCGGTAACTGCATATGTTAAAAACGTAACTAATGTCTTATTTTATAGGTAAAGGGTAAGAACAGAAGTTACAAAAAAACTTACTTAAATTTAAAAACTTACGAGAAACTTCATGAAACAAAAGAGTCACGCGAGTAAAGTAGTCCTACGCCTTTAACATCAGAAGCTGTTTGAAAAGACAGTCTCCCGTCATTTTTTTTACTGAGAGAGTAGCTTAATTTTTTTTCAGACAGGTAACGCGCCGTTACGGCGCACTAAATATGTTGCAGCGGGAGATTCCATCAAGCGTTGGTATGAGCAATTTAAGGGAACAGGAAAGGTGTTGCATGACAGTCGGTCTCAGACGAACTTGTTGATCGAGTGAGGAAGACTGCCACTCCTTAATTGCTTATACCAACGTACTTGGAGACCATCAATTTCGATACTCTAACCGAAAACGTCTTTCAATTGATTTGCTTTCGCGGAACTAGAGACGTGCCTTCTGCTGCACGGTAGCCATTTTGACACTTGCGTTGTATTGCGCAGATTTAATGCGCCGCAACGGCGCTTTACCTATTTGAAAAACAAAACTTTTTGATCTACTCTCTTGTTTGAAAAAAACGATGTGGCCGCTTTATAGGTGTTTTTTTTAATTAATTTTGGAAGTGGGTCCAATAATTTATGACCGCCCTGTATTTCACGGTGCTGTATCAGCATCAAAAATTTACAATCAAAATTAGCTTGTATAAGAGAAATGCATATTATTTTACTTATAACTCAATTGAATTCGACATGCAATCTGTGACACCAAACATTCCTCAGCATAGAAAATTTTCTGCAATTATGAATGTAACTGCCACCGTACCCAATACATTGAACTCCGTTCTCAAATAAGCTCCTAATTGGATGTTCGATTTGACAGGCCGCCCACCGAACAAATCCAGACTCAATTAGTGGACGCAGAAAATACATCGGCCGATCGGTTGAAATCTCGTAATTGATTGGATTGTCAGCAGAGGCAAAGATTGGCACGTTGTCCGTGTGCCGGGAAATAAGCCCGCCAATCAAATTAATTCGCATAATTAGGTTTCCGACTTGGCGCTGTTGGGCTAGATGCGGTAAATAGAGCTCTTAACGATATTAATAATGGGAAAGGCGCATCGGATTCGCTATAAGAGGGTGTCTGATGTCAGAAGTCGTTAGACTAGTTTGTGGAGTGATCGACTCTCTGGACTGTGTAGAAACAGTTTTCCAAGTCTGGTGTTACTTTGTAGAGGCCTATTTTAAAAATTCACCGACTCGTTGTATTTTTATGAACTGACTACGAATCTTTTCAGTCTTTTTTACTATAGTCGATACCCAAATTTCAAAAGCTGGCACTAAATATATGTCGTATATGATTAAGCTAAAGTTAAATACTACCCTAATGTATTTAAAGTCATTAATATATTTGGACACAATTTACGCCTAAATACCAGTAATCAATATTTTGAGAGATAAATCTAGATTTAAAGCAAAAGTTGTTAGATATCATAGAGTTTCATAGTCATAAAACTCAAGTTATCATTCTTTGTTATTGTAACTCTTCGTATTACATTTTCAAAGAATGGTAAGAATGTATGAGGTGGCATTTTCTAAACTCAGGAGAAAAAATATGTCGAAGCATATAAGGAATAGGAATCGGAGGAAGAAGGGTGTGGGTTCTATATTCTTGGCTGTGCTCTTAACCATTATCAAAAGCTGGTGGATCGATGAGCGCTTTAGCAATGAATTATTCACTGTGGACTGGCTAGCTGCTGGAGGTTTTCTTCCAAACGAAACGCAAATGTGGGACAGTTTTTTCCGAAATATCCTCCAGGAACATACCCCCGTATATCGGAGATAAGTCAGACATATATTTCAAATGTTACCTGGGTATTCGAAGGTCACTTTTACCCACAGAAGATGTCGTATTTCCCCTTTATCATCAGTCCTTGACTCATAAACTTGGCGACATTTGTTAGACCTAGTGAGATTAAAATGACTATCACTTAGAACAGATGTTTCCAACCTGTGGTACGCGTACCCCTGGGGGTACGAGAAGAACCGTTTAGGGGTACGCGAAATCAAAGTTGTTAATGGTGGAAACAAAAGGGATAAAAAAATTAGAGAATTTTTTTCTCCAAATTTAATACTTGCTATTTAATAACTATACTAATCTTGAATAATTGATTACTAGGAAGTGTAATTTTTAGCTATCCTTATAAGTTGAAACGAAATAATTACAATTTAGGTTTCATTTACTTCGGTGTTAAACTAATACTATTGTAAAAATGGAATAACATGTAAAATCAAAAATAAGTTCTGCAAATGTTATTAATTCGATTCATTTAAATTATTGATAAAATTTATTTGCATTGTAGGAATAGTTGGGATGTGTGTGGATATGATATTAGGGGGGGGGGGAGTACTCGAAATCAAAAAGAATAATCAAGGGGTACGCGAGGGAAAAAAAATTTGGGAAACTCTGACTTAGAAGCATGCTTTTTTATTATTCTTTTCATGTTTTGAATTGCTTCAACTGATTCAAAAGATAACAAATTTATAGTCTATATGAGTCTGTCAATGTGAGGAAATGTGTGGCACATCATTGAAGGCTACTTTTCCATTAGGTCGGCTACACTCAAAATGCGACAGGTACAGCATTTTTATGTGTCATATCTGTCGAAAATTGCTCGCATCGGAACATAAGGTTGCTCTATCTGGACAACCTCCGCTAAATTTTGGTTGCTGTTATGCCAACAGAAAAATGATACTTCTCGCCAACATTTATCTTTGACGAACATTCCTATATCAAACTAACGGGAAAAGGACTTTTTGATAATATATTGCTATAAGAATGTCCTTTACTTTGCCTCTAGTCAACTACTTTCTTAATACGAGTAAATATTTTTCCTATAGTGCGAGTTGTTATACATGATATGCAACCAAACCTATCCTTAATTTGTCAAAATTTAGCCTTTTCCTTACGAAACCGCAGATGCTGGACCAGTAGCATTTTCTCCTCTGAATACGACCTCATACACGTCCTCTGACGTTATGATTTCTTTACCCAATCATTTTAACTTGTCAACACTCTGTTACAGTTTCAGTACCCTGATTTATTACATCCTCCTACATATGAGGAATAGATTTAGTGGTTATGGAGGAATACAAAATTAGGTAATTCCACGGGCGGCTGGAAGGAACCCCAGATCTATCGTCCAATGTCTTAAAATCGGTAGAGTGCATCTTCCCGCTTCCATACGAGAATTCTCGTTCAAAAAGGTTGATTCGAGATGTCATCAACCTGCAATCTTATGGTTAAAAAGTAACTTCGAAATGCCTTATATCCTTTTTACATGCATGGTTAGATAATGACAGGAACAACAAATTGAATTTAACAGAATTCGCAATAATCTTCTTCAATTTGAGTTGATTTTAAAGTGAGATATGAGAATAAAATGTAAATATTATTTTGAAAGTAACTTAGGAAAATAAATCTGAAAAAGGAATTTTATGAAGTATCCATTGGAAGATGATGTGAATGAGATAGGATCTGAAGATGCTGCAGTAAATGTAATGTTTGCTTAAAGTAGAAAATTTTCTGTGTTCTCCTCATATGACTCTTTTGTGATGGTTCTTTTAATTTTGTAATTGGGTGTGTCTATTTAGGGCTTTTTCCCTGATAAAATCCATTTATTTGAACAGGACGAGACGTCCAAGTTGACCGGAAACGGCGAGAAAAATTTTGAAGAAGACTACAAAGCTAGACTGCACCAAGAGCTTCTGGGAAGAGAAACGAAAGGGTGAGAAGATGCGTTTAAGTTTATCGTTCTTATTTGTTTGTACTTGTGGTACAATTGTTGCACCAGTAGATTTTTTTTCCTCTGCGTACGGTTCTGGTACAGATGCTACATCAGTTTAATTTTTTCCTCTGTGCACGGATATGGTACATATGCTGTACCAGAACAATTTCTTCTTCTGTTCATGGGCGTGGAACATATGCTGTACCAGTTGAATTTTACCCTCTGTGTAACTCAAAAAAATGCAATAGCTGTAAAAATCTATTTATGAATTATTTTTAATTCTATATTATTTCATAAGAGGATTTATGAATTTTTCCTTTGTTTTCGGCAATGAATCGTAAGGATTAATTGCTACAGCAACTGCATCGTATGGATTTGATACTTATAAATGAAACTGGGCGACATACGAAAAATAGGTAGTTTTCTGTTAGCTCGACAGGTTGTTTACTAATATTTTTCGTAATATTTCACACTTAAATAAAAATAGCAGGATCAAATAGAAATAGCTACATAAATGGTAGCAAACTCCTAAATAATATGTTTGAAATGTAGCCGTCTTTGTAAAACATTTCAGAAAAATTCTTGTTTTGTATTTTTTCTACAATAATTATTGCATTATAAATCGCCTGTTCTATAGCTTTCCAGAGTTAATTCTGCACACTTAAGTATAGTTTACAAGAGTTAACTGTTTGCGGCGCAGTGTGCTAGCTGATGGCACACCTAATTTCACTCGCTTCTCGACCTTTAAATTCAACTATAAATGGGAAATCATAGGTTTAGGATTGGGCTAATAGCACTCCTTTTAGAATATATATAGCAGCCTCATGAAATTTCGTTTCGGAATAGGAATTATTTGAAATATAATTTGGGAAAATTCCTCAACTCAGAGATAAGAAATTTTTTCAGTTCTGGACGAATACAATTTTAGCAAATTAACTCCAAATTTTCCTCCAATATTCTTGAGGTTTTAATTTATGATTTTTTGTAAGATTCATGAATATTTTTTGAATGTATCAAGGTCTCTGTATCTAAAGGGGTTCTCATATGAGGGGGACGACCCCCTTCGAAATGAAGCAAGTTTTTTTTGTAGATTCTATATCTAGACAATAAACTAAACCCATTCATGAAGTTTTTTCATCATATTTCAAAAAATTTAATGCCTTGTGCCGCAAAGGGTTAACCCAAAAACCCATCAAATATTACCCAAAAATCCATCAAATATTGCTCTTTTCTCGACTGTATAACTGCTACAATATGTTATAAAATATTTTAAAACTTTAAATCACAAAGAAAAGAAAAAAAATACCTTCCCTTCTAGTAAAGAACGTGTAGTGATTACTATATTTGATGATAATTTCTCTAAAATTTCAAAATCCGACATCTATTCATGTACCGAGTTATTAAGTACTCCTTCCAAAGATCATTCAGTTTCAAACTCTTTCAGATAATAACTTCCTCTCAATCAGAAACCCACTTCAATTTGAATCGATTCAAATCTGAAAAATCTTCAAAAGAAAAAAGATACATTCCCTTCAAGTAAAGAACGGCTATATTTGATGATAATTTCTCCAAAACTTCAAAATCCGACATCTATTCATGTACCGAGTTATGAAGTACTCCTTCCAAACATCATTCAGTTTCAAACTCTTACGGATAATAACTTCCTCTCAAT
>BGPR01004725.1:1764-69500 GCA_013235015.1 Araneus ventricosus
CCCCGGGGGGGGGTGTGTGGGGGGGGTGGCCCCCCCCACCACCCCCCCCCCCCCCCCCCCACGGGGGGTAACCATAATCGACCCCCATGGCTTTGTTGTTTGGAAAGGAGAATGCCTGCTCAGATGTGATTCTCGTCACCTGGACACTCTTCAAAATTACAAGATCCGCCCCGCATGAAACCCTTGCTTTTTGCTTCTAAACGGGACTTTAATGTAAATAAAATTAAAACCTGGACAAGCTTTTTGATTTTTCACCCTTAGCATATGAAAAAAAAGATATCCTAGCAAGTAATCCAGTGTCCAGATTTCGACACAATACCATATAAGTCCGTTCAACCCCTCGTGGCAGATTTAATATGTTCTATATTCATATAATATAGTTCAGCTTTATTAATGCTCCATTTTTGAAGCAACATGATGGCTAATTTGGGAGGGAGCTTGTAAGTTTGAATCTTGCTCATCTAAAGAGCATGACACCTGAACAGCCATCCCCTACCAGAACTTCTACGTCACACGAGCAGGAAGATGTTTGACCCTTGACGACAGATTTAACGTATATCATTCCCACATACATAGCGGATCTTTGGGGAAATCGGGGCTGGAGTCCTCCGACACCTCAGTCGAGACGTGTCATCTTGTTTTAAAGTTCCCCATAAACCGCATATCTTCAGTAGAATCGGATCTAAAAGCCACGATTTTCCAATTCCGAAATTAAGACTACCACCAGACCACAAAGGCCTCACCAAACGTATTAACATATTTCAACACAAGCACACAGTGTTGATTAGGGTTAAAATCCAAATTATAGGTATTTTCATTATAATCCTTTGTTAGTTTTTATGGCACTAGATCAGCACCTTTGGGGCTTATAAATTAAAGTTTTCATTATTCATACTAAATGAGTGAGAGATAGCATTTTCCTAGTTTTCCACGAACTCTGATCGTTTTATTTTTAAGTTTATCGCTGAATGCCGTCAAAATTTTTTAATGTTATTTCCCATGCATGTCGAAATGATCCAAGGTTTTTCGATACATTCGTATACTTTCTCTATTTTCGAATCTGAATATGTAGACTTCCCACAATTTTCTTCCATTACCTTGCCTGATGACTGCCCATCTTGTACGAATCTTTGTAAGAAGAGAGCATGAGCATAATTTTCAACATAATTCGTCGGTTTGAATGTCTTCGCTGTACCTTTGCAATTCTCGAACTGCTTGAAAGTGTGTCAGCTTTGTCCCCATCTTTTCTGCCTTATCTTGACAGTAGAAACCGACAATATTAATCACTCTGAATCTGAATATTAATGTGGTAAGTTAATTCTCTTGTTAATATTTATTTAAATCTTGGGATAAACATTTCATTAATGAATTCTTTTCCATCTCTTGAGCAATGCAATTATATTTCTTCGTTAAATTATCTACCTTCAATAATCCCTTGACCTACAAAATTATTTAATCTTCGTTAAGGGATATTTGTTATTTCATTCTAAAAAAGAAAGTATGACATCCGAGATACTGAAGTGGGCCAAATTTATTTTTGTTTTAATTTCCTATTTTGGCTTAAAGATTTAAATATCAAATTCTACATTTCAATGCACGCGTCTGACACTGCATTACAAGAGAAGTTAATTGAAATTTTATTTCAAACATTAAATTGTAATGACTCCAGATGTAGGTCTTTTCTTTGGTTTTATTAATATTCAATTTTAGATATTTTTATTTACTAAAGCCTGGTGCAGTATAATCTAATATGGCTGTTGTGCCATAAAACCCGCAACAAATAAACTCCAGATATTCTATAAATCGCATAACGAATTTTTCTAATATTATACCGTCAGAAAAATTTGAGTTCTAAAGAATTATTTTTGATGAACTGAGCAAAACCTTTACTAACCCTGGAATGGTAACGTTGAGTCAAATTGACCCCTTTTCCCATTCAAAATGCGAAGTCTGCGAAGTAGAGTTACCGTTCCGGGGTTAAAACAAAACTAATTTGTGTCTAAATATATCTTTAAAGGTAATATATATAAATAGAAAATCAAATAAAAATATGAAATTAAAAGGCCGAAGAAAAATTAGGTTTTTCTTTTAATCGGTTTTTAAAATTAATCTTATTGGCGTTCTTGTTTGGATGTATAAAAAAAAAAAATTGTGATCAATTCTTGCCTTGTTTTTCTCTTGGGATCTTTCTGCAAGAGGATTTCTTTGAAGAAAGTAAAGTTTCTTACAGAAAAAGTTCCCAATTTTCAACCCATGCCTAAGTAGGTACCTCTTGATGAAGTCTACTTGGTTAGATTCTTTTATTCTTGTTCCACAATTTGCTAAAATTAGTTTCTTGGTTTTTTTCTGCTCAATTAAGAAATGTTTTGTCTTTAAAGACAAGATGTCCATTTTTCAAGGCTATTTACAAATGAAATGTGATTTATAGAAAACATATTTTAAAAATATTTTTACCTTAAAATTGAGAAACATTTTCTAAGAAAAAATCATGCAACTCAATAAGTGTAATGCATATCTACACTTTTTCTTATTGCATTCCAAGTACTCGCCTTAGTATGAATAGGGAAACAATAAAAAAAAGATTTTCTATCCGTTATTAAGTTAAAAGAAGCTGCAGAACACACAATACGTTACTTTTGTATTCAGCCAACCTGCGATGCATCTAATTACTGTGTCCAATGAGCTAATTTGTGATAGACGTTTACTGTTCTGTATCAACTGAAGGAAATTAAAATATATTGAACTGAGTGCTGCTCATTGGTACCTGTGCAAGCACTGAACTTTTCAAAATATTTCCACACATTATTTCTTTTAAATATCTATGAAGAACTGAAATTTGTATTCTTCTCGCATTTTATTTAATATAATGTAAAGATGATCGCATTTTATGTAATTTTATTTTGATGTCTCATCTTTTGTAAGTTTAATGTCGCCTTTTATGCCAAAATGTTACAATAAAAATGGCATAGTATTTAACTTTTTGTCGAAGACAATATTTGAAGCTAATAACTTATGACAGTTTTGTTTATTAGAACGATTCCGCCACATGGAAGGCTAAAATTCGTAAATGCAACACAATAAGCTAACTCTTTCAATCAGCCAACTTTCCATGCATCTAAATATTTTGGGACCAAATGATTAATTTTCGAGAGCTGTTTACCGTTCCTCTGTATCGACTAAAATATATTGAACTGCTTTTGCGAAGCGGTGACAGAGGCTTTGTTAACGCCGAATGTTCCAAAATATTTAAACAAATACTTTTTGAATATTTGAAACACTGAAATTCGTATTTTCATATTTTATGATATAATGTAAAAAGAGCAGCGCATTTTCCATAACTTCATTTTAATATCGATAAATGTTATTATAACAAAAATATAATATTTAGATACTATGCACATTTTAAGTAGAATTGTTCGTAGCATTTAACACTCAATTGAGTGCAATATTTGAAGCTAAATATTAAGCCTATGAGAAATGTGCTCATTAGACAGTTGCATCTAATGGAGGAATAAAATTCTTAAGACACTGTGCTCGAAAAAATTCCATAAATCAAATTTTGTACAACTAGAATATTTAATGTAAATCCCTCAAACGTGAAATTTTCTACTTTGAATCCCTGAAACATTTAAATCTTTGAACTAGGTAAAATAATTAGGATATATAGTCATACAGGGTGACAATTATTGAGCTATATGAAAAAAACCTTGATAACTTTGAACCGTTGGCGAGATTCAGTTAAAACTTGATGATTGAATGCAGGACATGTTGGGATTTTTTTTTGAGCATGCGTACTCTTATTGTTCATTTTTCGTTGAAAATGTCGAAATACAGCGTTTCTGAGAGCGTATCGATCGTCAAGGCCTACTATTCGAGCAATAACAGCCCGATTGCGGCTCAAAGGAAATTTGCGACCGAGTACAAGCTGGAGACAACCGGTCCAAGTGTTATAACAATCAAAAATGTGATTTGAAAAGTTCGAGAGAACTGATAGTGTCGATGTCTCGACACTTCATCGATTTTTGCAGAATTTTGCTCTTTGTCTGCGCCACGTCATAGCCATTGATGGCAAGCATATCGAACATGTCATAAACTAAATCTGAATATCTGTAGTTACTTTTAAAATTTGAATAAAATTTTTGAACTCGGTAGTTTTTGAAAATTTTATTTTTTATTTCATATAGCTCAATAATTGTCACCCTGTACATTCGTAAGTGTAAAGGCTTATTTTATCACTTCTGTTGCTGAAAAATACAGTTTTGTGGAGATTTAATTCCTGAAAACTAGTCTGCTACTTTTGAACTTTTAATTATCGAAATTTATTCAGAATGCCGAGCCAGACTCTATATACCAGTTCAAAGGAGTCTTTCACTATCATGAAAGAAGAAAATGAAAGAATATTATTCGCATCCATTCATAGATGTTAAACTCCAAACACATGTTGATCGTGCATAGATCATACTATGAAGAGCTGATTTTTCATGCGTCGCGGATGTATGACAGATTCAAAAAATCTGTGTTTATAGTTAGTGATAATTTATAATGTGCATCGTATTTACATACTTATATCGTTCTTTTATTATAAGTGCAATTTTTATTTATATAATCTTTGCTTAGTATAAAGCTAACAAATTCAGATTACATAAATAAAAGTTGCATTTATATTTGTGAAACACGATATAAGTATCTCCTGCAGACGCGCGTCCGTTGGAAGGTTAAATTGTCTGTCTGAAAAAAGCTTCAACTCGATCACAAATGTTTCTACGAGACTAAAATATAGAAATTTCCATAATATTAAATAACTATTATTTTAGATATAAAGTTATTACTCAGAATATAGAATATTTGTATTTAAAACTAAATTCTAATCAAATATATAAATTGCTTTTAAATACTTTTATGGTTGTATTTTTATAGAACCATTTAACAAGGCTTTATGATATACACGTAACTTCCGAAATTCTGACAATTTGAATTGTCACTGACTCTAGAAATCTACATAACTCTATCTCGCTTTGGGAAGCTCACTGTTCTTTTAGTTTGATCTGTTCCTCTAAAATTTTCATTTTCATGGTAACACTCTCGCAAGGCAAAAAAAGTATTCAATAAAATGTGTTGATACTTTTTTGATTTATTAATAATTGTATAAAATTTACTAATATCGTGTGACTTCAAAATATTCCTTGCACATTAAAACAAATATTTTTCTGATTTCTGAAACTTTTGTTTCATTCGCATTTTACCATATTTTTTGTTTTTGATACCTCTGTAGTTAAATTTTAACTCCAGAGTATCGCATGCATTTTGTCTAAAAGTTTCAAATATACTGTGGTGGTTAAAAAATTAGGCCTCAATAAAATTATTCATAATTAAATAATGCAAAAAAATCTATCAATATAAATTCATTTAAAGTATAAAAAGTTCTGTAACTTAAAATTTGACACGCCTGGAGTATTAAACTTCGTGTGAAGCAGTCGAATGTAAAAGAGGGAGTATGAACTTTCTACGAAACAAAATAAAAAGTACAAAAATTAAGATATCAAAGCATTCTTTTCAAAACGACTTCCAGTACTCTATTTATTAGTAATTGAAACTAAAATAAAAATTTAGATTAATTTAGCATTTCCAAAGTCCAATGTGAACATTTCCAATTTTCTAACAAATTAAAATTTTAAATAATTCAAAAGCTCGTATTTTGTAAAACAGAAGTAAATTGACTCCTTTCTCGGCGTTTACCGAGCTGATTATTAAAAGTAAACCAGGAAGCTATAAGTCCAAATTAAATCTAGCCACATTGAGATTCTATAGCTTATTTAATAAATTTAAAATGTTAGAAAAAATAGTCACAGGTCAGAACTCGAATAAAAATGGCCGAAAAAGTAAGGCAGAACAATCTCTCTAATGGTCCTGCAAAACAAATACTGTTTGATCAAATTTTTAAACGAACAAATTCTAAATAAATCTGAGATACCGGAAAGTGTTGAAACTAGATCAGTGGGAGATACAGCCCTGCAAACTTCATGCGACATAAATCTTTAATTCAAAATTCAATAAATAAAAAATGTTTTATTGAAAAACCAGAATGGCGGCAGTTACCGAATTTTAAAAAACAGTAAAATTATTGGGAAATAGAATAATACAGAACCTTTTTCACTGTAGTATATGTTAATTGCGTAAAAAAATTTTTCGTGAAATCCTCTATATAATTTCTACTTCTATAACTGATTGTGTCTAAATTCTGTCGGTCGCAGTGTAGCCTAATATGGCTGTTGCGTCATGAAAGCCACAAAAAATAAGAAGCAAACCATCTGTCAAACAAACGTCATTTGTAAGACTTTCGGCCTTATTCACCATCCATGGTTAAATCCTGATCAGCGGTTAAAAGGGAATTTACACGAACAAGCGAATGCTGACCGAAATGATCGGCTGGATGTATCCCCTAACTGGCGAGTTGGCGAGAAACTCGTTTGGTTCGAAGGCTGAGGGTAATTTTAAAAATCGCCAACAACAGAGAAATTGAGATACCATGCCAATATAGCAACCCAATAAAGTATACATTTGGCAATGCATTTCGGTCACCTTTCGCATTATTGTAGCAGAACCATCATTTAACCGCTGATCATGGTTTAACCATGGATGGTGAATAAGGCCGTTTAATTTGCGAAACGTTTGTTTTCATTATATTCGAATTTCGTCCGAATCGGCCGAATTGTTAGATCCGAGATTTTTTTTAACGTAGACTTGCATCCCTCCACAATGGTCTAATAGGGTGTCTGGAAAGGAAAAATTATGACGCTTTTCGTGGTAAAATTAAACGCTTATAGCTCAGCAACCAATCAGCATAGAGTTGGCTTTGGTTTCATTTAACAGAGAAAGGTAGACATTGGAGATTTCAAAAACAATTTTAGAATTTGGAATTACTGTTTAGTCACAGTCGAGTTGCAAAGCTGGTGAAAATCACGAAGAATTTTGATGACGTCACAGTGACCTACGCGCGCGCACGCAGTGACCAACCTAGCTTGGCGCGCTTTAGCATACCTAACTGTCTGTTGGCCTCAGTCTCTTGCTGAAATCGGTTGTGAGCGGCATATTAACTGGATTTTCCAAATTTTGTTTCGTAGAAATTTCTAGAAACTGCCAAAATGAGTCAGCGAAGTGATTTATTGAAGCGGAGACGAAATCGAACTACTGCTCAACGTCAAATAAGTGAGGAAGAGAAGAACTAGAAGAAAGAACGAGCAAAACGATATTATGAGAAGAATAAATAAAATTATATTCAATATTAATAACATGAATAAATATATTACATTTGAAAACAAGAATTTTTTTCGCGTAAAAAAAACCCAACCAAAATCACGTATCAGTCACATAAAATGAGAGTTACAAAAAGCTACTCCAGTCACATAATCTCAGTCACATAGAGCTACTTCAGTCGCAGAAAATCATAGTTGAGTAAGGTTAGTAAGTTTACGTCCCTCAAACCCAGAGGCCGGTTAGCAGAGACAGCCTCCCATCGAATTTTTTTTTTGTCCTGTATAATAAGTTTCTTTGCATATATTATAACACTTTCATAGTTACGTAAGAAACTTTCAGCTTCGATAGAAAACAAATATTTGAAAGATTCAGAAATGGTTTATTAACATGACCTATAAATTTATTTAACCTCCTAATCAGATGACACATTCTGTTTGGGACATTTGTTATTTCAATTCATATAAGAACGTAAAGTACATTTGATATACTTGAGTTTATCCAAGTGATTTTTGTGCAGTGAATCAATTGCTACTTTGACTTAATTACAAATTTAAATATACAAAATTCAGTAATTCTATGCACCAGTCAGGTGACGTTTTAAGCGAGAGGGTTAAGGTTGAAACTTACGTTACGAAAAATCTGTGATTTCATAAGTCGCAGAAACTCTCTTCCATAAAAGAAGCAATGGATTTTAAAACATTTTCATGAATTTTCTTGAAAGACTTATTTCAAAGTAGATGAAAGAATCTTCCCTTACATGAATCTGAACCACTGTAAGCCAGTGCCTAGATTGGAAGTGCATTCAACCAGCTTCAGAAAACGGCTTAAAAGAATATTTAAGTGTCAATTCCTAGGATTTGGAGATTTTAAGATTCAGATTAAATTCTTTTTAGGCTTTTAAAGAGATTTTAAGATTCATTGAACGATTTCAGCTTTATTTAAAACGTCGAAATACCTGTGCCCAACGTAGGCAAAATATGTGTACCCAGAAGAATCAAATCGGGTTCTTGCCTCAGATTTTGTTAAGTATGTACTCATCTGTAAAAGTTAACCGAGTATATATAATGAAATATTTGTTTTGTTTTTTTTTTATCTTCTCGTCTGTTTTCTTTTCAGCTCCTATCTGATGAAAAAAGATTTTGGCAGGACATGAAGAGAGTTAACATTCTTCATCTAAACTTTTCAAACTGCGTATACAACTTAAAGCCATGGTGACACAATCTACAAAAAAAACCGGAGAATACTTCAACTTATCCCATCCGAACTAAATACTGCAGGGATCCATGTTATTCTTCAAAAGGAAGATAATTCCCCTGAAGTTGAAGGTTGTATGTCTCTCCCGCAGGATTCGTAAGCAAATCGCTACAGCAGATTTTTCGAAATGCAATAAATTTAAAACAGTAAAGCAAGTAATTCAAATCTTTAACCTTCCATTTATCTAACTCCTTTATACTCGTTTTAAAAAGTTGTATTAAAGTTTTAGAATTTATTAATATTATAAATCTGTTGGTGTCAATTCTGCCTGTTTTGTATGTAGTTTCAGATAAATTCCTAATGCCATAAAACGGGTATTCGTTTCAGGCGTGTTCCTACGTTAAGCTGAGATTTCAACTCAATCTGAAGTTGGGGGTATTGATTATACGGTAGCCGTTCACCTAAAAACCAGCGAAAAGCTAAATTGATACCTTAAATACATTTTCCTCTCAAAATATTTCAACAATTTTTTTTTAATCCAAATTAATGATCTAAAAGATTCAACAGGTATTTATTGTATTATGTGTCAATTGCATTCAAACATGAATAGTGCATCTTCAATGCAGATACACTGCCTTTTATACGTTCATAACATTTTTTTGGTGAGAGGGGGTCCAGAACAGAGATACTTTTGTAGAACTTAAGACGAATTGGATCGTAATTAGGCTACAAATATATATAAGTGTCCACTTATATATATCACTCTCCATCCAAAGCAGCATCCACTTTCTGCTTATACACTTGAGAATTTTGGAATGCAAGTGTAAGTGAAGTTATTTCAGATTCTGCTCTTCAGTTGAGAATAGAAAAAATTGAGAAGAGAGATTTCTTCTAATTGAATTTTTGTTGGATGAATTCACAACTGTTTCATTTTTTTAATTTCTTGGGATGAAGGGCATAAGAATAATGCCCATATTCGGTTTTTCTTCCACATATCGCGTCCCATTTTACATGTACCAAGAGAAATACAAGACTCATCTTACCATGATAGGAGTTTAAGAAGTGACCTGTGAAATAATTCGATATGCAATCTCATAAACTAAGCTGTCTTAATAATCCAGGAAGAATTATTTCTGGTTTCAAGTCAACAAATCTGCTCAACTCTCGCAAAATTTAAAATTTCTGGTTTGTCAGAATTTAATAAAAACCATTTATTTGCTGAATCCTGTATAATTTCGAACTCATGAGCATTTCGAAATTACTAAATCTCGAATGATAAGGTTCCAAATTTTATAACGAGTCGACGATGGAAACTCCTTTAAAGCCCCAACCCAATGCTGCTGTGAGATAGTGTTAGGTCGGCTACAACCCAAAATAGAAGTAATGGTTGCCCTCAAAATCGGTCGATTTTTTTATCAACCTACATTAGTTTCATTCCGATTTAATTCCGACTATCAATTCTAGGCTTCTTCGGAAAGTGAATAGTAGATTGATCCCGAGAGAAAAGTATGGAAAATAGTATTGGATTTTCAATACATGGTTCAAACTTTTATATAAAGACTGGTAACTAGAGGAGGGTATCTCAAACCTATAACGAGCCTCGGATCTATCGAATCTTTCTGAGGTTGGCTTTGAAACAACGTTTTCTTTCAAAGAAACAAATATAGGCACTATTCAACTGGATCTTGTAAGCAAGATGCCTATAGTTCAGTTTGCTAGGTAATGTAGTCAGTTTTTTTCATTTATCCGTGGCATATTCTCCCTCAATCTTAAATGCCTCAATACATAACCATGAAACTCTTTGCGTTAGTTGTCCCTAGACTAAGTAAAATGGCTTTGAGTCAATTTCTAGAATTCCAAGTGAACAACTACACACAAGTTTCTCTCACTGGGAGATTTGATCTGAAGCGATGTTAACTATAGTAATCCTTGTTGAATTCCAAGAATCAAAAGCTAAAATTTACGATAATTTTTGTATTAACACGCCAGAAATGTAATTTCATCTACCACATGCAAAATTTTCTTCCAATGTTAGATTCGACACACAGCAGCATAATTTTTTGTAAGTCTAACTTCCAAAAATGCAAAAATTAACCAGTAAAAATTTTTATATAAAATATCTTATAACTTTTATTACGATCATGGAGCTACTTAAGATTTGGCAATAAAGTAGTTATAAAACTAAACACTTTTCAAACATCTGTGTAATGGAACTACAATTTCTTTGATATGTGAAACTCTGTAAATGGGGGAAGACACATGCTGGACCCCGAGTCAGATAGGGAGGGGGGAGCCTAAAATTGAGCCAAATATTACGAAGTGGTCGGTATTAATGTTTGAAATACATGCCAATACATTTCATCCGTAGCCATTTATTCACTGGAACTTCAGCTTGCACATTAGATCTCATTCGCTAAATTCAAATTTCATTTGCATCAAAAAGAAAAGAAATTTCAAATGTCTAATCTATTTGATACTATGCAATCTTAATATGAATTTATTCCATAAAATAAAGTTGTTTCATATACAGTGTCCACACACACGCAATAAAATTATCGCCACACTTCTAAATCAGCCTAATCCGTCGTCTGTAAGGTATGTATGACTTCAATTTAAGAGTTAAGTTCAATTTTTATAATTCTTTGTAGAAATGTTTTATTTCTAGGTAAAGTAATCAAAACAATATCGAATGCATTGAATAAACTTATGTTTTGGGATATGCAGGAAAAACAGTGTAATTTAAAGCAAGATGTGTAGGCAGAAAATTGTTTTAGGTAGGGGGAAAATCTTAATATGATGCACCTATAAAACAGCAGCATTGCATAATGTATTTTGTATCATATACATGCATTAGCGTGTGAATTATATGAATAATCTACCTTAATATCGTAGGATAAGGTTCGTGATTAAAATAGTTTGCCGAGTTGTGTAGCAAGTGGAATGAAACTTGGTGACGGATGTTATAGGTAAATAGGTTATAGTATTATAGGCAATGAAATTTCAGTTGAGTGTCCGGATCGCGAATTGTTTATTACAATGTTAAGGGTAATGACAATTCTGTGGATTGTGAGGAATGTGAATCGAGTATCACGGTGCATGGTAATAAAAATTCTGTACTGAAAAATGCAGTGAAGTATCGCTGTGCTATGGGTTATGAAAATTCTGTGAGCGAAAGCTGTCTTGGGTTGTGGGTCATGAAAATTCTCTTGTGTGAAATAAAAGGTGTCCTGATGGTATGGGTCACGAAAATTGTCGTGTATAAAGTGAAAAGTGTCCTTGTGGTATGGGTCATGAAACTTGTCATGTATAGAGTGTACACACGTCGTGTGTCAAGTGAAAGGTATGGTAGTGTGGATAACGGAAATTCTGTAATGTGCCGAGTAGGACTGGGCGATGACCAGACTTTATCATCGCGATATATCGTCTAAGATAAATCGATATTTCTCGATATATAGATATTTATTATTTATTTTTTTAGAAATTGTAAATCGCCTCTCTTCACAGAATGCTTAATCAGAATTCATCAAAATAAAAGAAATTTTCTGTTTATCTTGCTTAATTTTCATTTCATATAATAAAGATATTCGAGCTTTTCCCTCCAATAAAATAATAAAAAATGGTTTCAAAATCTCTTCAATAGAGTGGTGCAATAGCATTTCACTTAAGTCGTATATATTAGTACATTTAGATATCATGAAGAAAAAGGATATAAAATTTATTCACGTGTTTTAAAGTTATTCGATAATAAATGCAAGCATGAAATCTTGGATAAAATTTTTCATAATGACCAATATTATTACCAAAGAATTTTTATTGTCTCAAATAATCTTCAATTAATCTAATTATTTCAATTAATTCAAAATTGAAGAGCTGAGTGGATGAACATGTTAAGTGACAATTAAGCGAATTTGAGAAAACAAGATTTAAAGTTGAGGTTACATTTTGTTTTTTCACTCAATTTGTGCAGTTTCGCCACTTCAGCGACGAAAAAGCATTCAAAATTTATGTTTGACACATTTATGGCTCTTTTAATTATAGAGAAATTTAATAATCTTTCGCACTTAACATGTTCTTCCATTCAAGCGTCAGAAAACTTTTTTATTTAGCCGTGGAAGAACATGTTAAGTGCCTGATCCTTTTTGCATCAACGTAATAGTGGTACATTAAATACAAACGCATAATAATGAAGTGGCAAAAGTATAAGTATAAAACTCTATATATTTTTATAACATTTTTCTTGTTCAACACAAAAAAAATTAAGCAAATTGGATCTTGGAGCAGCATTAAAAGATCACAAAATAATATGCAAGTTTAAGAATCAATAAAAATGAACTTGAAACCCAATGAAGAGTTTAATGTTTTGCTTTTCCTTTTTGAATTAAGGATTTATAAAAAGATTTATATTTTTTCCTTTTTAATAAAAGGAAGCTGTTATTCTATAATTTCAAACTTTTTATGCTGTTAACTTCTCTCCTTTCCTTTCTTCTTCGTCCTTTGAGGCCGCTGTGGCCTAGTGGTAAGGTCTCGACCTTGGGACCGGAGGGTCGCAGGTTGGAAGCCCGATTCCACTGAAGACCCGCCGTGTATGGGGCCCGTCGCACGCTAAATCCTATGTAGTGGCCAAACGTTCTCCCGTTGGTGTGGCGCGGAAGTTTGGAGGGGGAGTGCCAGCTCAGGTGTCGTCCTCGTCATCTGACCGCGGTTCAAAATTACGAGGTCCGTCCCTAAATAGCCCTCGTGTTGCTTCAAAACGGGACGTTAATCTAACTCAAGTTCTTCGTCCTTTGCAACTCAAAATCTCCAAATTTGACGAGTTGCTTTTTTCTTAAAAGGTGTATAAGGATCATAACAATCCTTATGCAAGTACGAGCTTAATTCCCCTACTCTAATACACTTAACGCTGTCTCGGAAGCAACTTGTTCATTAAGGGCATTTCTTTCTCAATTGGTGAGCTGGCGTATATTATGGAGATCTTTAAAATTTCAAAAGTAGGAAGTCGTATCAATGGCCTGATGGTTTCTGACACTTTTTATTATGATTCTGCGGTATTATTCATTAGCAGCATATTTTTACGGTATAATTTAAGTTGATTTGTTTCTTGTTTGTTAAAAGAGAATTTTAAAATTCATTTTGCATTCACTTACTAATGTGTTTTGAAATTTTGTATAATTATGTGTTATTGATGACAATACACTATCTTAATATTTTCAGAGCTCGGTTATCAATCGATTGCTTGACATAGTTAAATTTTTGTTCCATAATTTGAGGAAAATAATGAAAAGATGTCGTAATATTTATAATAATAAATTTAAAATAAAAGACTAAACATTAGAAAATAAAAAATATAAGGAAATATACTTTTTAGCTCAATAATAAGTGGTTTTTTTAAAAATGATTTTTCACTAAAATTTATTTAATGCTATTATCTCTTAACAGGATTTATTTTCATAAACTATGTCGCGATACGTTTTTGCATTGAAGAGTTTAGTAGTGTCTGCAAATCTTCTTGAGAACATGGAAATGAATATTATATATTGAGGTTTTAATAAAACAAAATATCGTTTTTAATTTTATAATTAACGTACATGAAGTTGATTTAAATAAAAGCGTGTAAAATGAATAGGCACAAACACAAATAGCATAATATCTAAACCAACTTATTTAAGTGATCAGTGAAAAAAATCTTTAAGTAAAAAAGGAATAGTTGTCTCCTGCTTCAATTTCATAAGAATCAGTTACATCAGCAGTGCTGAAATAAACCATTATTAAAAAAAATGGACGAGTTTCAAAAAGTTATTTTGCTTTCCGTTAATTTCTTTCCTTTTTCATGCAGTGCAGTTCAGCTTGATTTATGACTCGCAATGAGGACTAGGTAAAAAAGTTAGACAAAATTATTGCGGAAACTTCTTTCAAATGCAAATGATTTCTATTTTTGAAGTGTTTTATCAATATTTTCATATGCCTTAATACTATTTCCCGATCTGAAAACGATTCGGCTTCAATGCAATCAGATGTTATTTTACCTAATCTTAACAGGTTTCTCATGGTAGAAGATGTTAAGTGTCCTTAACATGGTCGTCCGTAACGAAGCAACAAAAGACCGTGCACTTAACATGCCAATCCACTCACTGAAAACTTCGTTATTTTTTTACTTTACTGAATTAAGGAACTTCCTAAATTTAAACTAGACTTCAACATCTTCTTTTGCCCAATTACTCAATTTTTTTTAAATATGTCACTTAATGTATTCATCCACTCAGCTCTTCAATTGTTAAAGACTCGTACGAAATGCTACGGAAAGGAATTGATAAACAAAATAAAGCCTTTTTCGCAAACAGGTTTGGTTTGGTTTGGTGGAGTTTACTGGCGCAAAGACCATTTTTGATTATGCTGCGCCAAACATATGGTTTTGGATAAAGTCTTAGTATAGGAGTTCAGTTAAAGGAGTCTGGCAAACGTTATGACGCGTCAATTTGTAAAGTCTACAAAAACTTGCAACATAGAGAAAATTACATTAAAAACATGGTAAAAATCAGATCAAAAAGTAAAAACCAATCATTTTTAAAAAAGTAAAAAGTTGTGGATGAGGATCTTTGTAAAGGATGTCCTTAAAAGTGAGACAGGATGAGTGGAAACAGCGGATGCGTTGATGATTAAATTGTTGACATCCAATAAGAATGTGGAGAACAGTCATTTGGCATTGGCATGCTGTTGTACAAGAGGTGCGGGTTCCCCAATAGATGATGCCTATGCAAGCAGATCAGGTGTCCGATTCTTTCTGGTAAGAACTGTGTCGAGCTTTCTGATAGGTAAACTAGGCCAACAATCGATTAGACGTTTTATTGACTGAAGATTATTTGTGTTTTTATTATCCCATTGAGCTTGCCATTTTGAGTGGAGGATGGATTTAACATATTTTTGGACATCGTTGACAGGGACAGGAGAATTTAAACTGTTGGTGGCAGGAGGGGTGGCGCCAGAGGGGGGACCGGGGGGCCAGGGCCCCCCTGTCGGGGATGCTGTGTCCCCCCCATCGGGGGAAAATTTTAATACGGGGTATTCAACTGTAGTTGATAAATAATAATCTGGCGAAAATTTGAGAGCCATTTCATTACACTCGTCCCGCCGTACAGCAGGTCGTGCCTCCTGTCGGGGAGGCATATAAACATCCCCTACTCCAGTTCAGTCCGATATTAAACTACGACGAATCCGATTGGACGAGCGATTGCGAGAGCCCTTGAAAACCGAAATTTGAGCGTTTTATTGCCGGCCGCTTCTTTCACTTCGTTGTTTCCGACTACTTGTTCTCTGCGTTGTCTACTCTGGCTCTTCAAAATTCAGAACTTCCTTCTTTCGAAAATGAAGATATACAAACAGATTCGGAAAAAACAATCCTTCGACCTAATTTGAAGAATATATCCGACGCCAAAGCTTGGATAGCCGAATATTATGTTTGGGCCAAATATTAGAAGACAAAAAAGTTTTGAATAGAGGACTAATATTAGCATCAAGTTTAAATTTAATGTAAAACTAATGTATGGAAACAACAAACCAATGTAATTGTTTTGTTGTAATATGATTTAATTTATGGAAATTTGTTTAATATCACAATTAAATTATTAAATTATTTAAATTTTTAGTAAGTAACATACTGTGCAAAATTAAAATATCTTCATAAATTTATTAAAATTTACATTGCTGTATTCTTTTATAATAGTTATCATGGGTGGGAAGAGTTTTGTAAAAGAGTCATACCCAATATGTTAAAAAAAACTCAACCCTCCTGTGACCTGAGAAAGCAGATGTAAATTTCTGGATAAAAATTTTGTTAAAATTATAATTTAAAATATGTTTTTCATAAAAATTGTCATTCCCTCACTGTGATCATCCCCTCATTTTAGTAATAAATAAAATAATAATAGTATTTCATGTTATTAAGCAGGACCACTACTTTTTCTTCAATCAAGTACCTTTTCTCGTATTTTGCTACAAAGAATTAGTAACTTCTGAAATGGTTTTTTTCTTCCATTTCCAATGTGAAAATGGCCTATTTGCAGAGAATCACCCATGTACTAAATTGAGATAATTTTTTATTTGACAATACATTGTGTTTATTAGTTATATTATATTAGATATAAATTCTAATTATTTTCTATTTATTAAAATTCCCCGTTATCTAATCACAACAGGAATGGGTATTGCAGAATCGTGCAAATATCACGAAAACATTCTGCATATGCATGGGAATTTCACCATTGAAATATTAGCCAACTCATGAATTAATCCTACATATAGAACCGTCCAACAATGGATCAACGATTGGAGAATTTGGGACCACGAATTGGTTCTGGAATGATTAGTGAACTATTGGTTAACTATTGAAATCATTTAAACAAGTATTTAAACTTAAATCTAGAAGTAGGTGATGCCTCTAGTAATTTTTTATGTATATGCAGAATCATTAGTAAGGAAAATTTAAAAAATCTATCACATTTACGGAATTATTAAGTCTTTAAACACTGATACATTTCTGAAAAAATTCCTCCAAGAAGAGAAAGCATAGTTTAGGTTCAAACATTAAGCTACAGCAGCCGAATGCTAAATTGCATGGCTCTGGCCATTAACTTGTGTGTGTTTTGTATTTTTTGTTTATGAAATGAAAACTTTCACCTATGCTGGTCGACTAATTGTTTGTAATTTGGATACTGAGTACTGTTTTATATGTTTTTTTATGCTGCTTCTGAATCTGCAATCAGAAATTGTCCCTAAGGCACCAGTTTTTACTCAATCGCATTTTCTATTGCTGTAGGTCAGGCTAACAAGCCTTGATTCTCTGAATGAATGAAAAGTCAACATTTTATGCCTAACAATAGATATTTTGAGCTAGGGCATACCCAAGGAGGGGATATTAGCTTTATTTTATTTGCGACGGAGGGCTCCTAATTATTTTCCTGGAGACAGGGTATTTGTCACTACTCATCATTTGAGTAACGCCGCAAAGGGGCGTACTACCAAGTTTATGCCAAAAAGAGATGGTCCCTACACCATCCTCACCCAAAAATCACCCACTTCTTATGTAATCGCCAACCCAGACAATCCAAATGAACCCGTGGGAACATACCACGCATCGGCACTGAAAGTGTACAAACAGGATGAAAGTGCGACACCGGTGCACCCCCTTAGAAAACGTTTAAGACCCTGAAAGACTTATACTTCTGTTCTTCACCAAGATGGTCTGGTAAACGTCGGAACCAATTATTATGCTTTTATATAAATTATATTTTTTGTAGTTTGTTCCTTCTTTTCATACTTTTATCTCAATATATATATATATTAAAGATTTTTTTCTTTTATTTTATTACAACTTAAATCTATAACAATGGGAAATCTCATGTCGAACATTTTCCAATATTACCTTTACATTATTTTTACTCAAAAGTAAGACTATTTTATAATAAATTTATTTTATTATTTATTTTCAATAATATGGTTCTATTCTCTTGACTTTCTCACAAAACGCAAGCAAATGAAACGCTAATTATGATTTTATGCAATTATCTTTACAGGGAATATAAACAAATTGTAAACTTTACAAAAGGTTGAGAATAACATGAATTTTCAATATTGTTAGAAAAATGAATAAAAATATTTTTCTGTAAATAACAAAATCAAGAGCTTCAAATGGGCGGTGATCCCTCTGAAGCATTCTCTCCGTAAAATGAACATTTTTCTATTCAGTGAATTATTTTCAATTCTCTCATGAATAATCCCAGAATTTTTGCCCATCATTAACAATTTTGAAAATAATTTTATAGCAGATTTTTGAAAAATAGAAACTCTTATTTTAGAAGGTTTTAGGGCTGCCAATTTTTAGTACTACAATCATAATTTTTTAAAGACGATGCTATATGGGAATTGTAATATGTCTAATCGGACTGAACTGGAGTCGGGGAGACCGTGCCCCCCCCCCATTTGGGCAAACTCTAGCGCCATTCCTGGGTGGCAGACCTTGCAAGATTGTCAGCTAGTTCATTGCTAGATATACCGACGTGAAAGGGAATCCAGCAGAAGAGAATAGTGAAACCTTTAGTTGTGTGTAAGACGATCGTGCAATTCAAGAATGTTGAATGTCAATGGGTGACTGAACCGATTAAGTGAAGTCATGGATTCTAGGGCATTTAATGAATCTGGATAAATTTTCGCAAACAGATTGTAGTGACTAGCAATCAGTCATCCTAGCTGATTACTTGTAAATGGGCGCGGATAGAACTTAATACATCGAACGACTCTGAGGTGTGACGATTCGATCGCCGCGATATCGATATGTCCATTTTTTTTAAAAATCAATTTCTTTCGACACATCGATTTTTTTCGATAAATCGAAAATCGGCACAGCTCTAGTGCTGAGTGAAAGGTATCCTGATGGCATGGGTCGCGAAAATTGCCGTGTGTGGAGTGAAGTGTCCTGGTAGTATGGGTCATGAAAATTGTCATGTGTAAAGTGTACAAACGTCGTGTGTGAAATGAAAGGTGTGGTAGTGTGTGGATAAGGGAAATTCTGTAATGTGCTGAATGAAAGGTGTCCTGATGATACGGGTCATGAAAATTATCATGTGTAGAGTGGAAGGTGTCCTGATGGTATGGTTCATGAAAATTGCCGTGTGTAGAATGAAGTGTTCTGATGGTATGGGTCATGAAAATTGCCATGAGTAGAGTGTACACACGTCATGTGGGAAGTAAAAGGTGTGGTAGTGTGGAAAACGGTAATTATTTAGTGTGCTGACCCATATAGCAATTTTAGTTTGCAACAAGGTTGCAGCAGTCTTGTTATGAAAGTCTGCAAACTTGCAGCAAGTTCAGCACGGTAAGACAGCAAGTTTATAATAAGACTGCAGCAAGTTAACGCAAACTTCGAAGTTAGCATGCAACAAACTTTCAGTGAAGTTGTCGCGTCAAGTTCATTGTAAACCAGTAGAAAAATAGCTTGCAGCGTCAAATTTACTGCATATTCAGGGGTATTGGGTAAACAGGGGTATTCCCCCCTTCTTCAAAGTCGTTCTTACAGAGGGAACCCCCTTTTCCATCCTCTTTTTATTATCGCAGAATAGGACGGTGGGGCTGCCTTCCCTCCTTTTTCCTCCCCTTTCTTCTGACCGCAAACGAGGAGTGTCCCTAGTAGTGCACTATATTGTTCAATATTGTAAAATTCGAAAAATTAATATTGTGTTGCAATATTGAAAGAGTGTAAAATGTGATTTTTCCTATAATGCTCAATATTGCTAAATATTGAGCAATATTATACAATATAGTTCAACCTATATTCAATAATGTACTAATTTCCCCAAAATTATAAAAACTCCTAATATTAACTCTATGAGCCTGGCTGGAGAGAGAATTCGGTTGCCTCAAAGTCCGGGGTAATTTTTCGGTCGTAGAAACAGAATGGAATCGTCCATCCCTTTAGCGCAATTTCAGGAGGAGAGACACCCGCTGCGTGGTCATTTATCAACAGTGAAAGGGCAACCATTAGTGGTCATTGCGGTTAGAAGGAAAGATTTTAGAAAGCTCATGTCGCAAAATAGAGATTAGAAAATAACGATTGAAGCAACATAAATGGTTTTTATGAATTTTTATCAAATTTATTTCTTAAGTATAAACATTTTAATGATAAATATAAAGGTGATATTTTAAATTCATTACAATTGATTAATTTCCGTCCATAGCTTCTTGACGTAACATGTATGACACAAAATGACTGACTAAAATCTTGACATATAATGGAGATCAATACTTTTTACAAGTCATCAGTATTGTAGTTCGCAATACTGTTAAGAGAACCGTTTTGTTTATTAATATTTTCTTAGTTTTTTTAAGAATAATTTAATTTTCAGTGTATGATGGACTTCCTTCTTAACAGAAAAAAACACTTATAATACTCTTATTTAACGCATTAGGTTATCTAGTTTTTCCCTTTTCTTCAACAAAATAATTTTGTTCTAACGCATTTTTTTTTTTTATTGAAATGCAAATAATTAAATTATCACTTTAAGTTAAAGTATCTTCTGCGATTTTTACAACAAAATGTGCTAGACGTGCATAAATGAGAAATAAAATCGTTAGTTCTTCATTCATTTTTTTACAAATTTTGAAATTTAAATACATTAAAATTCAAACACTTAATAAAACACACAAAATTCCATCCAGACGAAATTCTGCAGAAAAAATATTACTACCAATAGATCAAATATTAAATTTATACATACATAGCGAAAAATTCTATTTGAGCCTATTAGATATTCCTGTATAATTCCGACAGCACATAAATATTTAAGCAGTGCTCCTTTTTGTATTTTCTTCCCATTAATTTTTTTATACATTAATTTTACACTTTTATCTTGACGGATCTCTACATAGTTTGGCAGCATGGTCAAATTTATGGCTCTTGCGCCACAAAACAAAACTCAAACTGACAGCACATGAAACTAGTTTAAGAGTGAAATTCAATATTTTTTAATTAATTTAATAATTAATTTATGTTAAGTTAATATTACACGAATTGGCACGGATTTGGTATTTGCATAACATTGGAAATTTTTAATAAATCCGGCGTCTTAAATATGATACGATCATCATTTGTTCTTCACATACAAGTGTTTCTCAACCGCTTTATAATTTTTCGATTACTGACACAATTTTTTTTTTAAATTAAAATTAAGCTTATCAAATTTAAATTTATTTTTATATCTTGTTCATAAATTTTGTGCTTAATCCTCTATCTATGTTAATCAGCAAATAATTTCAACCTTAAGTAATGGCCAGTATATTTCTCTAAAATGTACAAAATGCGAAAAATTGGAAAAACAACGGTAAATCGACAAAAATCGATAATTTTGTGGTATCTGACTTATCTTGAACACCGAAAATTGATTGCAGTAACGCAAGTAAAAACAATAAATTTTCCTTAATAATTTTTTTTAATTCTTCTTCTGAAATACATAAAGATTCATCCTAATATAAATAATTTTTAAATATTTAACACAAAATCTTAATTTAGACATAGAATGCAAATTAATATTTATTACATGTAGACAATATGTTGCTAGCAATATGGTGATGTAAAACAGTTCTTGGTTTTTATAAGAATTTAATTTCGTTTTCAGTGAACATCATTCTTAACAGGAAAAAAATATATCTATTTAACTTTCCCTCTTTTTCCCAAAAAAGAATTTTACTCTTTAAAACATTTTTAAAATTTCAATACAAATACCGTAATTATCACTTTAACATTAAGTTACTTCTGTTTGTTTTTTTACATCAAAGTTTGCGAGATCAAGCATATATAATTTATTTGTTTATTTTTGCTCATATATAAAGAAGAAATGAAATAATAATTTCTTCATTTATTCTTTTACATATTTGGAAATATAATGTTAACTTCTTTAAAATTTACAAAAATTTGAGTTAAAGAAAATACGATAATAATTTTGCAAATTTGCAACAGATATAAAGGAAACATTCCAAACTTCTTTATGCAATAATTCTTGCATAAAGCAAGTTAACAATTTCCTTAGATAGATCATAATGAAATGAATAAAAAATATAAATTGATTCATTTTTTCCTCTCTGATAAATATAATTTCATCTAGTAAGTAACTGTCCTTTCTTCCTTCTTTTGCTACGCTCCGACGGAATGACTTGACAAAACCGCATAACACTCACTCTCAGAATTCCCTCCACCCCGCTGAGATAATCTGCCCGCGTGGCCTCGGGAACTTCCTTACTCCCCTAAACTACTTCCAACCGCCCCAAAACCTCCGACCCCGTAATCAGTCGACGGGGACACATTGGGGCCCCGTCGGGCTCATAGAGTTAAGCCTAATTACTTACTAGAGATTTTAAAAAATGCTTGCTTTCATACGGATATTCCATTCGATTTTGTAATCGGCATTTGTAACGCATACGAACCTGGGATTTGAACCGCGGACAGCTTGGTAACCTAATCGTCGCCTTCTCCACTAAGCCACCAAGACCTTAATGGCTAACATCAGCACAGTTCACTATCCGACCGAAATTCCCTTTTCGGTGAATCAAAAATTCGATCATTTTCCGTTCCGATCGCAGTTAACCAAGTTTTCCTGTGAATATTTGTTTTCAATCGATTATGGCGATGCGAACGATTACAGCGACTTTCTACCGTTATACAAGAGCTGTAATCATTCGAAAACGCATATCACAACAAGAATGGTCACTCACAGCGTCACAGGAAATGAAACTGCGTTAAGGGGAAACCGTGACGTCCGTGACCACAAAGAACGATATTCTTTCTAAGCACCAAAACTGGCTACCATGGCGCCATCTGTTGGCAGAAGATAGAACTAAAAGCTTAAACTCAGGAAAAGTATATTAAAAAGGAATGATTTTTTATTTTTTAAATACTTTATGAACATTTTTTTACCAATGATTGAATCACACCCTTTTGACTGTAGTATTCATCACTGGTATTTGTGATTTTTTAATATTGCGTAGTAAATAACAGTTCATCAAATATTCGTCATCCCTAGGGTATAGTGCTGAAGTTTGGAGAGCTGGATGACAGATTAAGTGTTGTCCTCGTCACCTAACCGCGGTTCAAAATTACGGGGTTCATCCCAAAAAAGCCTTGTGTTTATTCAAAAATTGGATATTATTATAGCTAAACAGCAACATCTATCCTCCTTAAAGGCAGAGCAAACAAACTGAAAGTTTACGAATTGCGACGTTGAAAATGGGCGTGACAGATTTATGACCTTCCAGAACTAGGGATGACGAAAATTTGACGAACTGTTATTTTCTATGCAATATCAAAAAGTCACAAATACCAGTGATGAATACTACTGTCAAAAAGGTGTGATTCAGTCATTTGGATAAAATGTATGCAAAGTGTTTTTTTATTTTAATTTCATTTCTTTTTAATATAATTTTGCAAGGTTTTAGTTTTTAGTTCTATATGCTGTCAACAGATGGCGCCAGCAAAACTACTCTAAGAGCTCTCACATATACATGAACTATTTTCCCCACACAGGGAGGGGGCAACATCACTCCCCACTCAGGGGGGAACAGAGTCTTCACCCGTAACCTTAGAGACAAGCGTATCACGCTTCAGAGCGCAGTCGCACTTCCCCCCTCGCGGTTTAAGAAGTCATTGTGTAAATAACTCCTCTAGTTGTGGTATGCGTTCTCGAATGATAACATTGCTTTTGTAGTTGAAAGCTTCTTCGGGAACTCAAAGAAGCAAGTATTTTATTTTCTCTATGATTGACAGAATCGCCGTAATTCTAAGAAAAAAAATAATCACAATAAAAGTTCTCTTCTACGATCGCGCCGAAAACTGCGACTGTGACGTCGAAGGCTGACTTCTGTGATTGATTACTATTGATTGTGACCCGTGAACTCGCGTTCCAGCATCTCCTCTACAAAAATCCAAAAGAATTTTTGCTGGTGCCATCTGTTGACATTATAAAGAACTAAACATTAAAACTTAACATTAATCTAACTAAACATTAATAGAAAGTATGTATATTAAAAAGAAATAATTTTTTAATTTAATTTGTTTTTCTTTTGTAGTGCATCGTGTTCCGTCTTATTCTGTGATGTTTATAAGCCAGTATTTACCTCCGGTCAAGGGCAATTCCTTTTATCTAGTGGTAAACATACTTGACTCAAAACCCAAAGGTCCCAGGTTCTAATCCACGTACTGCCGCAGTGGTAACCCGGAAGAACGCGCAACACCTACTTTCAGCCCCACTACTAGATGGCAGCACCAAAAATCATATGAATTCCATCTACTACTACCTCCAACACATAGCAGCACTTCAACTTCTACACCCAGCTCTCCCAAATTCAAAAGTCTATGACCACTTCATAGCTCAAAGTCTGTGAAGCCTTTCATAGAACAAAGCCTGCACGTACCTGCGCACACACAAATGGGAGACAATAATCTGCACATATGCACGCAGCACAATTATCGCTTCCTTGATATTCAAATAATATCAAAAACAAGATGGGTTCTCCTTCTTATTCCGTGATATTTATAAACCAGTATCTGCCTCCGGACAAAGGGAAATCCTTTTGTCTAGTAGTTACCATATTTGACTCAAAACCCAAGTGATAACAAGGCCACAGAGGGAATATTATTTGACTATTTAGACCCTTGACAGAAAATTTATCCATATTAGAACTCCGATGGCTAGTGGCACTTTGAAAAAGTTAGGCATTCGAGTTCTCTGCCACTTTCTCCATTTTATTTATTTATTTTATCTTAATGTGTTTTAATTTTTATTAAAGCATGTTTTTTGTAGTTTGATTGTATCTTAATTGGTTAGTTAACTTCAGACAATATTGTTATTGTCCGTCATGGTATGACGGGTGCAACTTGCCTCTTCATTCGAGAGATTTCCAGTCAGATTTGACGTGTTTAAATAGATATATAGGTGAGAGAAATGTTTAACATTGATTGAAAACAAATACAATAAACATATGTCTTATGACAGGAAATATTTTTTATTTACATATTATTTGCATATTTCTTTATCCGAAAAAACCTCTTGGTACACAACATACCGTGTGAAGTATTTTTCGTTGCTTAACAATTTTATTATAATTCAATAACCATGACATTCTCAGCTTGTCAAACGTAAGACAAAAGTTAAAATTTCAAAGGAATTCTTTTTCGAAATTCTAATCAAAACAAAGCACTTCTCTGCTTGTCAAACGTTGCCAAAAAATATTATCAAATTATATCATCACGATTGCAATAAATAATCAGATGCATCACCAGATAGCATGTACACTTGCAGCAAATTTGATTTTTCTTGATATTAGCTTGTTATGATAAACTTAATGTGACAACTTTGCAGCAAACTTCCTGCAAAGAAACAAAGCATAATCGGCCAACCCACTTTCCAAACAAGTTTGCTGTGAAATTGTTACGACAAACTTCACACCACGATTGCAAAACAAGTTTGCTGCAAAAATGATACAGGACACTTACAGATAATCTTTGTCTCTGTTTTAAAAAACATCCGATTTTTAATAGCATCTCCTAGATCGTCCTTCTTTTTATTAATTCAATAAATCAATGATAATTTGTAAAAACACTAACTTTTTTATTAAAAAATTTTGAAAAATTCTCCATCGTTTTACTAAATATAGAACTCGCACTTTAAAGAAAAGTAGTATATATCGCCTTTTCTTGATGTTGAAATTTAAATGTTCATAAACAAAATTAAACCTAAAAAACAGCCAATGTTTGTTGAAAAATATTAGCTTCCCATTTTAAAGTTAATTACTTTTGAAACCTAATTTCAAAATTTATTCTATTAACAAAACGTAGTTATCAGCGAAAATCGCTCTCTCTTTGACTTCAAATCATATTCTCAACGAGGCCTCGGTGGCCTAGTGGTAAGGTCTCGACCTCGGCACAGGAGGGTCGCAGGTTCGAAACCCGATGCCACTGAAGATCCGCCGTGTATGGGGCCTGTTGCACGCTAAATCATAGGTAATGGCCAAACGTCCTCCCTTTGGTGTGGCGCGGGAGTTTGGAGAGGGGGTGCCAGCTCAGGTTCGTCCTCGTCATCTGACCGCTGTTCAAAATTACGATGTCCATCCCTAAATAGCCCTCGTGTTGCTTCAAAACGGGACGTTAATTTAGCCTAACCTAACCCATATTCTCAACTTAAAATTAATGAAATCAAGAAAATAGTTTAAATAAATCGTAGATGCACGATGTATTAGCGCAATCTATCCTCTCCTCTCAGAGTCTAGCTAGCTCAGTGGTTAAGACGACAGGTTTAGGAAGCGGGATGCTGAGGGTTCAAATCGAAGCTTGTGGCAAGTTTGACGCGCTGACTAACTCGTTTGCGTTAACTTGTTTCAAGCTTGCACTCTTGCCGTGTCAATCTTGTTCCAAGCTTGCAGATTTGCTGCAAACTAAAATTGTTATCTGGGTCGTGGCGTCCAAACTATATCACGCGCATGATATACCACTGACGTAATTTACTACTTTCTATTAAAAAAGGAAATTAATTTGAAATACATGATTAATATAATTTAAAATTTCTCGGTAACTATTGATCATAGCGATATAAATTTTATTTCAATCGATAGGAAATTTTATTTCACTATTTTAGAGCTATTAAATTTGAAATTAGTACGACAATTACTATTTTAAATTTAAAATTACCGAAATTCAGGTTCTCTAACAATGAAATAATGCTGTTTAACGTCTTGCAGTGCTATGACGCTAGTTTTATTGTTGGTGACGTCAGAGCGTTACGAGAGACAGATCTGGACTATTATATTAGTAATGCGATAACTGGATGCTGCTGCGTTGGCGCTTGAAAGGTATATTGTTACTTCTTCTGTATGTTCTTTTTTGTAATTAAATATCATTCTTTGAATGATATTGATTTCCATTACTTATACTTACTAAGACTTTTTGAAATTTAAAAAGTGTGATTGAAATAACAGTTATTTGGAATAGATATTTAAAAATTGCAATAGCAAACCCAGATAGCACGTAAGTTTGCAGCAAGTTTGATTTTGACTTGTCATGGCAAAATTTGACGCGTCAAACTTGAATCGAACTTGTAGCAAGTTCGATGTGACAAATAGCGCCACCTCCTTGCAAATCAAACTTGCTGCAATTTTGCAAAACAAGCTTCCTGCAAAGATAGCACAATAAAGAGATAATTATCTTTGTCTCTGTTTTAAAAAACATCCGATTTTTAATAGCATCTCCTAGACCGTAATTCTTTTTTATTAATTCAATAAATCAATGATAATTTGTGAAAAAAATAACTTTTTTATAAAAAAAAATTTTGAAACATTTTCCATCTTTTTACTAAATATATCACTCTCACTTTAAAGAAAACTATGTCGCCTTTTTCTTAATGTTGAAATTTTAACGTTTATAAACAAAATTAAATCTAAAAAACAGTCAGTGTTTGTTGAACAATAATAACTAGACATTTTGTCTCATTTTAAAGTAATTACGTTTAACTCTAATTTCATAATTTATTCTACTAGCAAAAAATAGTTATTAGCGAAAATCGCTCTCTCTTTGACTTCAAATCATATTCTCAACTCAAAAAATTAATGAAATCCAGAAAATAGTTAAAAATAAATCGTATACGAATCGAATCGAACGATGTATTAGCGAAATCTATCTTCTACTCTCAGAGTTCAAGTGGCTCAATGGTTAGCGTCTCCGCTTCGGAACCGGGAGGTCGCGAGTTCTATCCCGGGTTGTGTTCGTGTTCTGTTTTTGCTATAATTTGCAATGAGTTTGACACGGCAAACTTGCTGCAAGTTCGTTTCATGCTGACTTCGGAGCTTTCGTTAACTTGCTGCAAGCTTACTGCAAGCTTGCACTCTTGTTACGACAAATTTGTCGCAAACTTGAACTCTTGTCATGACAATTTGTGGCAAGCTTGCTGCAAACTAAAATTGCTATCTGGGAAAATATTTGTTACTCAAAAAATTGTGGTTTATACATCCCTATCCAGAACGTGCGAATTTATTATTTAAAACTCTGATTTGAAAAACCAGAAAAATGTATTTTCTCGGAAAGGATTAGAACATAAATTTATGCCCAGATCAAGAACGTAAATTCTTTTGAATCAACTTAAGAAACAGCAATGGCGCAGTTTAGCCAAAAATGGCTCTTGCGCCATTAAACCTCATACAACCATAAGAAACAGCAAAAAAGGGACGAGTAAGTTCTAAGAACTCCAGAAAAGTATCCTAATATCCAACAGACTCTTTCTGAAGTAATTAGCACAACCACCTTTTCTCAATTAAGATCAACACTTGCATTAAAAAAAGTTTTATTTCTCTTTTCGCCCTGTTCATATTATGAATGAGTTTTCTTTTTTTTTATTTGGGGTAAAGTGCAACTTCCTTGCGCTCTTGCGCAATGCACAGGACAAATTTTCGCCTTGTCGAAGGAAAACCGGAAGTGAATTTTCGGCACTGAAGTGTTGTGTACCCAAAAATAAAGGAAATAGAAAACTTGTCCATATAACTAGCAGGATTCAAGTTTCGTCTTTAAAAAAATCAAAGGAGATATTTTACTATATTTCATTTAATTTGCTCATATTTGTTCCTTCATCTGTAATTCTAGAGTAATAAAATTCTTAGCAAAAAGCCCTGCAGTGTAAAGTAGCATTTAAACATCGCTACTCCAGCTGAAAAAATAATCAACAAAAACATTCAAGATGGCGCAACTAATGTTTGAGACAATCCCAGGCAAGTTTGCTTTCTTATTAAAGCGGATATTATTAATTTATTTTGCTCGATTACCAACAGGAAATGAAATTTAATGCTGTAAATATCAGTTCTTGTTGAAAGTTTAGACTGATTTTGAATGGTCTTGTCGCTCTTTTAATACATTTCTCTTGTTGGGTCTTGTATTTTATTCCTTCATACTTATTAAAAAATACAAAATGTTATGTTTATTTTTCAGCTGCCAGTGTTTCAGGGGTTTCTCTAAATGATAAACAAACAGTTTTAACGGTTCGCAGTATGTTAGATTCACAATTGATCGCTCAGCCTGAGACAGGTAACATTTGAAGTATTTCATATTCGTTTTCTTTCAGTGCCATTGACCATTATCAAATGCCATTATGCCATCCTAATTTTTAAATTCTATTTATTGAGAGTACATCATTTTTTGAAATTAAATATTTTTTAACTGAAATTTCGGATAATCCGAACATCTTTTTTATAATCTTCTGAAATTTTTTTACTGAAAAATGAAGGGAAAATAAGAATTACGGATCGGAATGTTTATTCTTGACATTTTAATAATTTCAACACTTTAATTTGTAGAAACAAACTCTGATATCTTCTTTTTACCCGCAACTTGTTTGCCACTGTACCCTGCAAATCACTGCATGCGCTTTCCGTATGCCATCACAGAGCACCCAGAGTAGTCAATACTCTACTGCAGAGGGTCCCTGGGGGTACACAAAATCAAAGCTGGTAATGTCAGAAAAAAGGAATTAAAGAAGCTACAGAATTTTATTTCCATAAGGTTTATGTTTGCTATTTAATAACTATACTAGTTGATTATTATGAAGTGTAATTTTTAGCCATCCTCATAAGTTAATGCAAAATTATTACAGTACTGTTTTCATTTGTTTTGGCTTTGAACTAATACTATTGTAAAAATGCAGTAATATGTAAAGCAAAAAATAAGTCCAGTAAATGTTTTTAATTCAAATCATTTGACTCTTAAGCTAATCTAAGCCCTTAACATCATTGGTAAACACTTCTTGGCATAGATGGATGATTAGTAGGGGGGGAGGATGTGACAGTAAGGAATACACAAAGATATGAAAATTAATCAAGGGAATAAAGGTTGGGAACCCCTGCTCTGCTTTATTTGGTATATTAAGAGTATTTTACTGAATTTTCTGGGATAATCCGAATTCCCCAGAATCTGAATAAAGGTCAGCCCCAATTAATTCAGATTCCTGGGTTTCTACTGTAATTGGTTTCTCATCGATATGATTTTCTGAATATCTCTGTTTTGTGTTGCTTTTATTCCAGTTTGAGGAGAAACTAAATGTGATCTAAATGTATGTCTAGATTAATTCATTTGATATTCAAAAGAAATAATTACATGCAAGTATGAGCAACTCGTAATGGGGGGACCGTGGTACCTGATTAACTGTGGCAAGGGCCTGGTTCATTCGTTTTGGTTCCGTATGCCTAGGCTGGTTGAAGTAATTTGTTTGTGATATGCAATGACTATTGTACCTGTGAATAAAATGTTATTTGCATGTACTGTACCTATGGATAAAATATTATTTGCGGGTACTGTACCTATGGATTAAAATGTTATTTACAAGTTTTGTCAAAATCAATATGCCTCTGTAGTAATATCGAAATATTATTTTTGTACTTGATTGTTTATGAACTTATTGAAAGAAAGTTTAATGTTACTTTGCGAGAGTTTTCAGTGTTTTGTGGAGGACATATGATGTATTTGGTTTCATTTCATTTGGTTGAATTTGCTAAATATTATATATTTACTTAATTTTTCAGTCATAAAATCAAACATCTTGATGAGTTATAGATATAAATTAAATCTCCAATCCTGTTACTTCACTTTTTGCAGCTGTTGGAATCCAAAGTCAATAGTTTAAAACTGCTTACAACCCTAATCACACATTGGGAATTTTCATTGAAAAAAAATGTATAATTAACTACCGTTAAAATTTTTACAAAGTAGAGAGCCAAAAGAAGGAAACCAAATATTTGTGTACCACTTCATATCAAGACTGAGTGGTGTGGTTGCCTGCTTACTGAGCTAAAAGTCATAGGCTTGAATCCAGCAGCCAAATTGGATACCTTTTTCCTTCTTGGAAGTGTGTGGTTAACCAGTTTAGGAATATGAATTTTGGTTAATCATTTTTAAAAGTGATGTCTATAAACTTCAATTTTGCTCATATTTCAGAACTTATTTTTCAGACATATATAAAATAAGTCTATTCTTGCATTTAAATATTTGTTGAAAGAATACAAACGATTTGAATCTAAGTCAACTATGAGAAATGCTGATGAAATTATATTTTAATTTTTTAACTGCAAATAATGTTTTATATGATGTTACTTTACCTATTGCGATCAATCCCATTCTAATGTAACAAACCCATGAGTCAAATATTCAAAAAGAAAGCCAACAGCACACAGTGTTCCTTGATCAATGCTGAATGCAACTAGTATCGCTTAACTGTGATAACCACACAAAAACTGACTGCTGGTACACTGTACCTGCAAATAACATCTTGTTCGAAGGTACTGTACTTGCAAATAACATTATCCATGTTAAAGATGAGAAGTGAAAGGGAATTACCTATCGACTTGTGTTCTAAATATAGCAATCGTGGGCCACCAAATGGCATTAAAGCATTGTCATAATTTTGCAGTTCTCATTTAATATATAATTTTCATTTCCAGTACCATTGACTGTGTTTTGTACTAACATTTATGCTTTGCAGCTACTGTTGCCTGTTAATCAAAAAATAGAAAACCCCAAAGAGCATTGTAAAATTTTGTACATTTTTCTACTTACAGGTAAAAAATTAATCATATTGTTGAAAAAAAATTTTAAGGTTTAAGACTTTTTTTTGTAAAAAAAAAAACAAAAAAACATAAGTTAAATTAGGTCTAAAGTTTGCATTTACAACAGCGAGATCAAATGCTTAAGGCTTTTCATTTGTGCACAAACAGTACATATAATGTTAGCAAAAATAAGCCCAAATTGTCTACTTTTAATTATTATTGTAAATAATACTTTAGGTCAAAAGGCCTAGTCTTGTGATTGAAAAGAACATCGGTATATTTTTTTCTAGATCAGACATTGAACTATGATTTTCACAAATATCTACAACTTTTTTTAAACTTTTGAACTCATTATTGGCTTGATTTTGCATATGTTCGGACTTTTTAAAATTTATCTTGTGAACATCCATAGTTCTCAAATGTTAATAAACAACAAACAAACATGGCTATAATTATGAAATGTATATGGGAAATTTCAGCTTTTTGATTTATTGCCAAATCTACCAATAACTTATTGCTTAACAAATGATAGAATGAAATGTTTCCATTTCTTAATCTTAACATTTGGGAGACAAACCACTTTTATTAAAACAACTATCCATTAAATGAAAATGTTCAATTAATGAACCTGCAATAATATGTATGCAACTGTTTGTAAACATATTTATGGTCCCAAACAGCTGTGACATTTAAAATATATTAATCACAAATTTGTATAAATTTCATATGATATGAAAAATTAAATGTCTGTCATTAATTCTTCTGTACTTTTCGGTTAGCTGGGCACAAGCGAAAAATCGCCAAATAATGTAGAATTCCGCCAAATTTCTTACGACCATTCTCTTGGCGACTTGGCTTGCTAACAGAAAATCGCTTCGCTCTTGGCGACTTGGCTCGCGTTTGGTTCACAATTGGCGACATTTGTGCCCAGCTAACGGAAAAGTACCATTTCTTTTAATTGGAATTGCTAAACTATTATTATTCAGAATAAGTGTCATATAAGCTATCTTAATATTGAAATATGAATGCTTAAGCCTGGCTGTCAGTAAGACTCTTGAAAGAATTAGTAAATGAAATTATTACCAAAAGTAAAGTTAAGTTTATTTTTATTAGTGTGTAGAGGGTTATGGCATTTCATACTAATAATGTTTTTCAAAATCCATGTTTGATTATTTATTTGAATTTTTTTAATTGTAGTGTTATCTATGTCAGCTTCATATTAACATCATGCACTTACTAACACATAACTTGTCAACTTAGATGGTAAATACATAAATTCATGTATTTTTTTGGAACTGATTTTGTATTTGATAGTTTGGATGTATATGCTCCTTTTTGGGATTTTTGAGTTTAATTCTGATAATTGCCTAATTTAGAAATCTAGATTGGGATCTGTCAGATTTAGTTTAACTGTAATATATTTCTGTACTAACACACTGACAATTATTTTTGCTTCATTATATTTTTTTAATGTATTGTGTAACTAACACCTTATTTAAGTAAAGATTGCAAATTCAATTCTAAACTGATCTCAAGTGCATTTAAAATATTAAGATTTGCTGCAACTGACAAAATAATGAAAGTAATTTATTTTTCGAAGGTTCTACTATAGAAGACAGTGACGTATTTCAATGTGGCAAATGTAAAAAGCAGTTCCTGTCGATAGAAGTTTTTGTCAATCACAAAGCAGAGTGTAGTAATTCAACAGTTAGTTCTATTACAGATCTTACACTTCCATCCAATGTATGTGGAGTTCCCCAGAATACTGTTTTGGTACAAAAAATACAGGTAAGTATCCTTTATTCATTTAAATTGTGATTACCAATATTGTGTTTAAAGTATAGCTGAATTTCAGTAATTAACCTTATATAAAACCTGTATTTTGTCAATATTGTTTCACTTTTGAAAATTGGATATGTTAATATCCAATTGCTGTAAACGATTTTTAATCATAAATGTCAATATTATAGAAGAAACAATTTAAGAAACTTTGAAAAAAGACTATAGTAATTTAAACTAAAATATAAAATTTAGTTTCACTCCAATTTTCTATTAGTTTTTATTAAAAAATGATACAGTAGAACATATAAAAGTTGTGAAAAAATAATTTTAAATATCTTGAAGTTATATGTAGGTACCTTAGTTTGTAAACAGAAGAAATTGGATTTATTTAAGTGTATCATCATTAGTTCTGTTATTTTATTGTTATAAATGCTGTTCAAATATTATTTTTCTTTGTATTTTAGATTCCTTCATCAACATTAACAAATTACCCTCAAAGTTTAGTCTTAACAGAAGCAGATCTTCTGCAACTGTCAGCTGCAGAATTAGATCCCACTACTGTAACAACAAGTGTGACATCTAATTCAAACATAAATGTGGTTCCAAGCCATGCTTTAATGCCTCAAACTACATACACTTCTCAAACACTGCCAGCTACAGTACAACATGTTCTCCAACAAGTTGCTAGTCAAGATCCTCAACACCCACAGACAGTTGAACTTTCAATAATCAATGATAAGTTCATCTCTAGGCCTATATTTTTAACTAGTCAGCAGGCAAACAATGCTATATCTAGTGTAGTTTTGAATATCAGCAATGCTGCTGAACCTACTTCTGTTCTGTGCCGAAATCCAGAGACGGATAAAAGTTCCAGCATGGTTGTAGAGTCTGAAACTCTAGATTCTGGGAACAATAATGATCAAAATGGCAATGATAAAGAACCAAGTACGGTAAATATCATTACAGAATTTCACAGTAGCATGGTTAAAACAAAGAAACCAGCTACCGAAAGTGAAAATGAAGAAAATCAAAGTAAAAAGGTATTTGTTTGATAATAAATATTGCCTTGTTTTTTTATTCATGTACAGTGGAACCTCTCTTAACAGGCATAATTTGTACCAGGATCATATTCGTTAAGCAAAATGGTTTTTACTATATTAATGCGTTCCATGTCAAAAAAAAATACTCAAAGAATTTTATGTATAACGTTTATTCAAAGAAAATTATATATAACGTTTATTCAAAGAAAATTATATATAACATTGTTAAGGAGCATGTTTTAATAATAAAAGTGCTGAAATGTAATTCTGCAACATTCTTTGTGATATGTCTATTTAAAAGCACATTAAAGAAAATATCCTGATTATATTCGACCGAATATCTGCTTAGTATTCGGTCTGCCAAATATTTGGCAAAAGGGCCGAATATTCGCTACATCCCTAGCTTTAATTCAGAACTTCTTTAGATTAGGAATAACCTACTGATCCATAGGCTGAAGTAATGTTGGTGCAATCCAGGACTTCGCCTCTCTCATCACTCGTTATGTGAAACATCACTCATTAAGAGAGTTATTTTTTACAACTTGTTTTGCTTGTTAAGCAAGGTTCCACTGTACTGTAGTAAACAACAAATTATTTGCCTTTTTTAAAAAATTTAGTTTAATTCTCTGAGCAATAATATTGAAATGTGTATCTTTTCACTCTGAGTTCTCAAGACAGTTGAACTTATTTATTTAACCTTTTTCTTACAGTCTGTAGAATGCCATACTACTAGTGCATTAGGATTTCAATACCTTCCAGAACTAATCGCAGGTAGCAGTTCTAATTACACAACAAATAGTTTTACGTTCCTAATCTATTGCATCACTAATGTCTGATGCTTAGATTTATTATTAATTGAGAAGATTGAATTAAATAAATTCAAGGAACCAAAGGGACAAAAAACTATTTCAATAACTTGAAAAGGTCAGAAATCACTTTTGTTTCTTTTCTAAAAGCTCCATTCAAAGAGGATATTTTAAAATTTTATCCAGCCATAATATAAATGTTTTAAAAGATTATTTTTCTGCCTTAGTCTTTTGCGAAAATTAAAATGTCTTAGTTACTAGGAAAAACAATTAGATTAGCAAATTTTTTTCTGTTTGTTCATTTGGAACATTAATTATCTGAATTTTCAGTTTAAATCAGATCAAAGGTTTAAAACAGATCTCTTCATTATTCTGCTAGTCAAATTAGAGAGAAGGATGCAGGATCAGGTAGAAAATCTATTAAATGTGAAAGCTAATAAAGGTTTTTCATCATGACATTTTTAAAAAGTATATCTAATTTTATCATTAATTTTTTGGTACAAATATCTTCTGTCATTAATTGATTTCTACAGATAATTAGCTTTCATTAACTGATTAATGAATTTATCATTATTACTTTTCTGAGAAATTATCATTGTTTATTTACCTGAAGCTCAACAAATCTGAATGAGAAATTCTTTATTTTATTTATTTATTTTTTTGTATTCAGATATGAATTTATCTTGAATGCAGTTTTTTTTTAAAGGAAATGATAAATTTTTCTAAAATTGGGAGTTAAAAAAATGTAACAATTTAAAAAATTTGCGGTAGTAATTGTTCAGTTTAGAATCCACTGCACTCGTGAGTCCTGCCTGAATGCAGTTCAGATCTACAGCAGAAATTAGTGTAATCCTTAAGTCAAAATATCTGAAAAATGTTGTAATGGATAGATAGATGGCCATCAAATAAAAGAACAATTATAACCTGTTAATATTTTTTACCCTATATTATATTGATCTTGTATAAAAGTTGAAGTCATGTTTTTCATAAATACATTCAGTTCATTTTATAAAATTTCAGCATGAAAGAAATTAGGGTCTTTGAGTTCTTCATTGAATAAAGAACCTGTGTACAGAAGTTTTGTGCATCAAATTTCAAATGATAAGTTATTCCTCCATCCTCTCTTTTCTAGAAAGAGATTATTTATCAAAACATAAAAAAATCTTTAAGCAAAAATAAAATCATTTTAATTATTGTACTAATTATTTTAAAGCACATGAAGGATGATCTTATTTCCACAAACGATGAAAGCTCCTGAAAAGTATGAGACTCTGTAAATGAACAATACTGAAAAATTGATTGTAAATTAGCATTTTACTGAATTTTTGTAACTAAATACAATATATATGTGTAATTTTAGTTTTGGAGATTAAAAAACTCTTTCTTGATGATACATGTTATTATGGCATATATGCTTGAGACTTTTTCTGGGGGGTGGGAGTATTCCTTTAAAACTAGTCCTTGTAAATTATTGTTTGTAGTTTTAATTCTAATTCTTTTCTCTGACAGGATAACAAATTAAGTTGTGCCTATTGCTGCAAGAACTTCACTAAGAATTTTGATCTGCAGCAGCATATTCGGTGTCACACTGGAGAAAAACCATTTCAGTGCATAGTATGTGGAAGAGCATTTGCTCAAAAATCAAATGTTAAAAAACACATGCAGACACACAAGGTAAGATAAAGTCAATGGTATGAAAAAGAAAATGTTAAATTTTTATGAATTATATATATATTTTCAAAAACATGAAATTTGTCTTTAGATGTTCACTTACAAATTTTGAACTTATGTTAAGTTATCTGTTACAAGATTAATTGTATGTAGAACACAATGGTTGAGTATCTTAGGATCAGAGAAATTTTGTTTAAAAATCCGATTTTATCAAAAATTCATTATATTCGAGTGTCTGCTGTGATTCATAAATAGTAGTTTCATTTATGCAAGCTTCTTAAAATAATTTAATTTTAGAATATCTTTCACAGGGAAATATATATGATGAAGTCAGTTTTTGAGCAAAATACTATGTAATTGTTATTGTTTATGATTTTTTTTTAAATGCTCTTAAATGTTTGTCATATAGTTAATTGAAAGAGTGAAATATTAGTTGTGAAAAATAATTGGGAAATTTTTTGCATTTGTTATATTGTAATATTTAAAAATAATGAAAATTTTAGACTAAGAAGCTTAAATAATTGTTATTACTAAATATTAGGAATTTGTATAATAATTTTTAATAAAATATTTAAAATTTTGTTCCAAAAATACAAGTTGCTTGCATTTTGCAGATTTTAATGTATTTGAATTATTCATAGAATGATTGAGTAAAGAAAATATATTGTTATTTCAGGTCTGGCCTGATGGCTTGGCAAAAACATTGCCCCACTTGCTTGGAAAAAATGGTTCTTCATGTAGTGATAATGAAATAACCCAAGACCATGTTTTGTCAGATGCTCCTGAACACCCAATTGTATGAATTATATATATTTTTTACACATATTTAACTTAATTTGTTATATGTTTGTAGTGATGGAATTTTTTAATCAGCTTTTCCCTCACTTTCTAATGTGCAAGAGTTTTTAAATTTTGTGCATTTATGTGACCTTTCTCACAAACTTTTTTTTAATATTTACAGTAATGAATTATAAATTCGAGACAAAAAAGTGGAAAATAATTAAAAAATCTTTTTTAGTTCATTCATAAATTTTTTTAGAAACTTGTTTTATTGAATTTCTTATTACTTTTTTAAACTTATATATTTTCCTTATTAGTGTATGCTAATACAATGATTGACTATTGTTTCTTTTAAATGTTATCAAATTCTGAACTTGTGTTTAATATAATTTACACTGGATGTGGTAAAAAAACTTTTTTTTTTGCTAAGAAAAAAAAATTTTGAAGTGTAAATTTGATATTTATTCTGTGTGCAATTTTAAAAATAATTCCTTATAGGGAAAAGCACTGTACTGTAATGCAGAATTATTACTTATTCTGGGCAGTGCACTTCATCAGAAATTAAAATAAATCTGTGCTAACTGAAGACAAAGTCATTAACTTTCGAACTCAAGAGAGTAAATTGGTGTTGAATGGCATATATCATGGTTGTCTAATCTTTGTCATTACTTTAGAAAAATTAGTATCATCACACATGGAGTAACTTATAAAGTGTCTTGGACGTTATTATATTATTTAAAATTATATTACTGGTTTTTGAACTAAATATAACTGTGAGCCAAAAGTAATAAAATGTTTATGATTAAGTGTTCTTTCATTTTTGTAAATATTATAATTTTATTCTCCCTTTTGGAATAAAAAGTTTTCTCTACTTAAAATTAGAAATTACTGACAGTTTTGATGAGTGAGTTAGATAAGGAAGGGAAAACAGAAAGGTAAATGGAGAAATTCTTGGAATTAAACTAAAATTGATAAAAGCAATTCTGCTAAAAAAAACAAAAAAAAAACAGCCTTCTATTTTAAGCTTATAAATTTTAACTCTATTCTTTCCAAACTTTTTAGATAGCGTTTTCACAGTTGTTTTTCTATTTATTTTGAATAATTTTCATCCTTAATTGAAATATAAAATCCGTGATTAAGTCTTTTTTATAAACTTGCTTATCCAACTTATGATAAAAAAATTAAAAAGATAAATAAAGGATTTAAATCATTTTTATATCACAATATTTTGATAAAGTCATAATAATATTTTATTTTTCTAATTATAAATATTAGATTTGTTGTTCAAATCAAATGTATAAGAAAAGTGTGAAAGTGTTTTTTAAAAAAAATGTATTATTACATGTTTGCATAGAAGTGATAGTAATTTCTCAGTAAATTTAATTATTCAATATTTTTATTAATCGAATGAAACATTTTATGTGTTTGCTCTTTTTTATTACTAGAAATGGCAATTTTTATGTACTTTGAAAATTTTAGCTTTCAAATTGATTTCTTTTCTGTAATTTAAGAACACATATTGTGGTAATTTAAGAACAATTTCTGTGGTCTAAAAAATTAATTTGAAATTTTCTTCAGAATTAGTTTACAAGAAAAAAGCAAAGGCAAAATTCCTTTTGAAAGTAGGATTGAAATTCAGTTAACTTGTATTCTCTCAATATTCATTTTATTACCGTTATGGAATTTTAATGTTGGTTTTTGTGTTTATACCTAGCTTTGATAAAAATGTATAACTTATTTCTCTCATGCTCTTTGTTTCTCTAGAGCAGTGTAAATTTGAAGCGGCATTCTAGTTGCAACTACATTTCTAACGAGGATGCAAAATATTAATGTGCGAGAAATATTGACATAAATTGATGAATATTTTACAAATTTTTATAAAAATAAATAAAACCAAGTATAATTCTGTTTTTGGAGCATTGAAGATTAAATTTCATTTTTAGAAGGAAAAAAATATATTTTCAGTCCATTGTGTCCCCTTAACATAAGATCATGGCATCCTTTATACATTACAATAAACATTTTATTAATTCAGATTATATCTCTACTAAAAAAAATATCCAAAGCATATTTGTCTGTTTTAATGCTATTAAAATGCTGATGTATAAAATCCATTAAAACTTAGTGCAATCTATTTATATTAAATAGGATCCAGAGGCAGATAAAAGTGGTTCTGGGGAAATTGACAAAAGCTCCTATGCATGTCCTTACTGTTCTTATATTGGAAATAGTTACTATAAATTAAAAAGCCATATGAAACAGCATGATACAGAAAAGGTTTGTAAATTAATTTCTTTCCACTCATTTTAAATCTTTATATCTAAACATTATTGTATTTGCATCAGTCATATTTCTGCTTTATTTCATGTTCATTTATGTTTTATTATACATTCTTTATTTAAAAGACAACAATATCTGATTTTTATATATAAAATATTTATTCAATAGTGGTTGTGTTCTGGATATATCCAGATTCTAGATTTTTTTCTTTCTCAAATCCAGAGTTTCCAGATTTGTGGAAAGTACAAAGTACTTGCTATCTTTGTAATTTTTTTTTTCTACCATATATATCTATCTGTCAAAGATTAAGTATAGGGATAATAACCAGGGAAGATGTAAAGTATCCTTGAATATAGATAACTTATGTTCATTTATGTTTTATTATACATTCTTCATTTAAAAGACAGCAATATCTGATTTTTATATATCAAATATTTATTCAATAGTGGTTGCAAATATTTATTCAATAGTGGTTGTGTTCTGGATATATCTAGATTCTAGATTTTTTTCTTTCTCAAATCCAGAGTTTCCAGATTTGTGAAAAGTACAAAGTACTTGCTATCTTTGTAATTTTTTTTTCTACCATATATATCTATCTGTCAAAGATTAAGTATAGGTATAATAACAAGGGAAGATGTAAAATATACTTGAATATTGATAACTTAAATGTCGAGCAGACTATGAAACATTAATTATTCTCCTTAAATGAAAATATTTGTGAAGTTTTGTGTTATGTTTGGATTTAGGTTTAATTCAAATAGGTTTATTAAATGCAATTAACCTAATTAGTCATCCCAGGTTCGACCTTTGTCTAATAATTATTTTTATTAATGTAATCAATTTAACATTCAGAATGTGACACAAAGAAAGACAATATTAGTTTGAAAAATATGACATTAAACTTTATTTACAGTATAGATATTTAATTACAAATTTATCATTAAATAAAATAAGCCTAGGAAGAGTAGGATCACATAAAAATAATTAAAACAGTCTCTAGTCAACAGTTTATAATTGTCTCTAGAGATTCGATATCATGAAATGTATTTCAAACTCACCAGGCGGCGTTACGCAATCTCCAGTCCAGTATTCATTAAAATATATGCACTTGTAGTTTCCAAGTCAAAGGTACTAATAGAACCGAGTCACTTGATTGCCTTTCTCACTCGCCATATATGATCTCAATAAAATCTTTTTAATTTACCAGGCAGCCACCGTCACTTGGATAATGAAAACGTTTGGAGAAATCGGCCACTTCAAGGTTTCTACCAAAACCAACCACTTCGTTTCTTGTTATTAAGATACTGTGGACATTATACTTGCTAGAATTTTTTATAAAAATTGTTTTTTGATTGAGTTAAAAAACAAATTAAGTAGAAGTAAAGTATGACACTCTCAGATTCCCAGTCAACACAGAATGCTGATTCATTGCATGTATATATTAATTTAATTTTCTGACATCAAATCAGTTACATTTCATACCCCCCATTTTCCGGGTCGAATGATTCACAGTCGATTACAGATTTTCTTACTACAGTCGAGGAAATTGCTGACCACTTTGGCTGGAATAATGTTAGTAAATATTTAGCTGTTAAACTGAGACTTACCGGGGAGGCGCTTCATTTTATCCGTGAGCAGAAATTTAGTTTTAATGATCATGATTCCTTAAAAAAGGTCTTAATTGAACGGTATAGTATTCAATCAAACAAAGCCAGCTTCGTTCATAAATTTTTCACGTATCAACAACCACCCAATATGCCAGTGTCAGTATTTTTTGCTAAAGCTTCTGCATTATTTTTTAAAGCTTTTTGTATGGGTGAGAGAAATAGGGACATTGAAGAAGCAAACAGAATAGAGAAGCTGAAATTTATGTTGTTGACAAATCTCGCTCCTGAAATCCGACGAGGGATCATTGCGGCTAACCCTAAAACGATAGATGAAATTAAGGAAGCTGCTCTTCTTCAGGAACGTGCATGGAACTCATATCGCCGTTCCCCTAACTGTTCCATATCAAATAAAACATATCCGAGTCCTGTATATGCGGTTCAGGTTAGAGCTGAAAACGTTGAAACATAGACCACGAAAGTGATGGATCTTTCCAGGCAGCAAAACAAACAACAGTTATGTTATTCCTGTAATAGGCTAGGGCATATAGCTAGATTTTGTACTCGAAAGTATTCTTCTAGGAAAAACCAATTACCGGAATATAGGGAAATGATATCCTTCTTTTAGGTATGGGCGAAATTCTCATCCATCAAATTATCCAAATGTTCTCCCCCCTCAACAATTTTTACATCCCTCATACCCAGCCTCTGAAAATATTCTACAGCAACTGATACCGACTCTTATCAAAGAAGAGGCATACCAGCAGCCAGTAACTAACATAACCGAAAAGGCTTTCAGTGGATTTGAGAAAACTCTCCAAAGAGATATTGAACATACCTGTGCTAGAAATCAGGAGAAAACAGATATTAGTGCAGAATTAGTGTTAAGTAATGACGAGGAATCTTCTTCCAGAAAGGAAGCCAAAAGAGAGGACGTTGAAAAGTCTTCTAAGGATCAAAGCAATTTAAAAGCTGAAAAAAGGGATAGGACACTCGAAGCAGAAATATCTGTTTGGGAACGTGAAACTAGTTGTTTGCTTAAATCTGAGTGGTCACCTGAAAATAGGTTAGAAAACAAGAGGGACCAAGAATCTAATTCGATTTTTGAAAGAGGACATGATTTTGATACAGGTAGAGGAAATTACAGTAGTTCTTCTTCATTACAAGATTCATACCCTATTCTTGGCTCATCTTCCGTTTCAGATTATGTTGAAATTCGGAATAAGCATATTGAAGGAAAGATCTTTGAAAGAGCGCAAAAACTTCAAGCTGAGGAGGTAAAACACTGGGAACAAAATAAATGGTTCGCTCACGAAAAATCTAAATCTTTTGAGAAATGTAATGAGGCAAATGATATGAACATTTATAATGCAGTTAAGTCACAGCATAATAGTGAAAGTAAAGTAGACAAATATCCCAACAGAAAAAATAGGATAAGGGATAGTAATATAGGTGATCGCTCTCAATCTCAGCACACACAATTCCCTTTTTCAAGACGGTTTCGACAGAATGTACCTCTCCGCTTTCAAAAACAACAGATAGAGTTTTGCCAACAGAAGTCCCAACGAACAGTAGCTATTCCTTCAAGTGAAAGTGGTCCAGCGCGTTTCATTCCCTCGCATGTTAGGTTTAGCCTTTTTAGGTGAAGAAAAAAGCTGGTGGATTAGTAGTCCAAAAAATTTATGTATTGAATACTAAAAGAATGGCAGGCTATGAAGATGAAAGAATTTCCACATTTATCCTTTAAAAGTTGAAATTGTTATATATTTATACTGATCTGATGTCAGACATATGTATGGTTTCTGTAATATATAATTGAATATCTTGCATAAAAAAGGGGGGGGGGGTCTCTCTTTTTTCTTCATCTGTGACTTTACTGTTCCATTATTTTAATTTGATAGTCAGTTTGTATGTATAAATTTAAGTTGTTTTGTATCTATGCATTTTGGATATACAGCGTGTATTTTATATGTGTTCCCAGGTCATTACTGTTGCATTCCCATTTTTTTTTACAAAAAATTTTGCTAAATTTTTTTTTCTTGCCCAGGGAGATTATATGTTGTGTAATATTTTGCTTCTATTAGAACACAGTGAATTACATTGTGAACTTGAGAATTCTCTGGAATAGAAATTTCCAGAATGATGGCTAATAACCTTCATGAAAAAGAGGTGGCACCATCCTTGGACTCTAGATAGATCGAGAAGAATCAAGACACCATGTAATTCACTGTGTTCTAATTCAAGAAAAATATTACACAACATTTGAGATCAGAAAATTCCTCCTGAAACCCTACTGAAAGGAATAGACCTAATGTAAATATTTTAGAATAATTTACTGAATAGCTGGCCAGCTTTACTGAATTCCTTACATTTCATGAGCATTATCTTTCTACTAGTAGTTCTTCATCTCGAGCATTTGTTAACCCTTTCGGCCCTAATGGGTATACATATGTCCCAGAGATTACACTTCATTCCCTATTGGGTAAATAAATCCCACTTTTACAATTCATAATTAGTCAAATTTTAATCATCAGTTTGTCGAAAGGGTTGATATGCATCTTTCAATTTCACATCTCATATTTAAAGGGTTAAGTGAAATGCCATTGTCTGAATCAAATTGTTTTGCTGATCATACTTAACTTTCAACTGTTAACAAAAACATGTAAACATAGTAATTCACTGAACTGCCGCGTACCCCTTCAAAAAAAAAAAAGAAACAAGTTAAAGTTTTAAGAAATGATGAGAAACCGAAAAGCTTAGCAATTCTATGAAATAATGCAGTAAAACATAATTTTAATAGTGTTTTTATTTATTTGTTATTTCGCTAATTCAATTGTTAGAATATACATATTTTTATGTATGCAAGTTTGTCACATTTATATCCAGAATTATTTGAAATTATGTCTGATTTTTACATGTGGTAGTTTTGTATTTTTGAATTAGGGTCACAATCTTCCCTGTTAATTTTAACTTTCTTATAGATGTTGAATTTATCAACTTAGTCTTTTATTAATTTCTACATCATAATTTATATGCTAATTTTTGTTTCTGATAAGCCTTAAAGTTTTTTATTTATTTGTCTAGTTCTTAAAAGTTTTTTGGAAACCTGTTAGTATATTATTATTTCATGAATTGTTACATAAAAAAAAAGCTGCTTCTCATTTTCTTCAGTTTTGTTTACCTGTACTTAAAAAAATTGTTGTAAACTTACATAAAAGGATATTGCAGTTTCTAAAGGATAATATTCCATATTGCAAAAGCATACCATATGCTTGTGCACACAGCAGAAACTATAGGCTACCAATCTCCTTCTCTTGTTTTGTTATTATTGCATAATATTTAAACCTTGAATAAAAATCATGATGTTTGCTCCTTTTTCATATGACTTCTTATCATAGGCTTTAAAGAGTTTGAAGCCATATTGCTGCAAAAAATATGCAAAGCATTGTTAAACACTAAAGAAAAAAAAACTTTTGTTTTTTCTTAATGTAAAAAGTTGTAATTTAACAATATTTTTTTGCTGTATCCTTTTTTATTGTAGCTTTTCATGTTATTTAAATGTTATGTTATTACACATTTTTCTGTTGAAAATAATAAATATTTTATCTTAATATTAGGTTTATAAGTGCATTCTCAGCACTTGTGGACAAATGTTTAATGACCTTGATCCTTTTCTGGAGCATACCAAGTCTCATGAAAACGAGATGACTTACCGGTGCCATGAATGCAACAAAAGCTTCCCATCCTTATATGATCTTGGTTCTCATCAGTTTACCCACAGCCTTTATCCTAATTCAAGAACACGAACTAGTCGTAGGTAAGCTTAATAATTTTTTCGAACATTGAACATAATTTCACTTCAGAACAAAATTCAGTTTGCTTTTGTCTTATTTAATACTCAAGTGTCTAACAACCATAATAATTATGTTTCAGTTGTTACTGAAGTTGCAGGTAGTTATTCTCAGGTATATTTCCTATTTATTTTATAGTGATTTGCCTAATAAACCCTACATGTTTTTCCGTACTTGTCTCAAAAACTGTTAAAAGGAAATTCTAGGGAATTTTTCATTCAATTTTATAATATACACGGTTTTTGTAATTAAATGCACACAAATATACATGGTTGTTATAATTAAAGTTCACCTATTCTGAAGGCCTCGGAGTCAGTTCTCTGGCTCCAAATGAAGCAAAATGTCACTAGTATGTAATACAAGTGATGTGTTCTGTGAAAACCAAAAAAATAAAGAAAGAAAAGAACAAAAATATTAAAATTTTTGTCAAAAATGGCACTGCAGGCCACTTTTGCAGATTTTTTTATTATTATTACTGAAGGAAAATATAATAATTCATTTCAGTCTTTTTTTCATTCAAAATACCATTTTTATGCATGTTTCTTTCAGATTGTTTCCTCCCATTTTCAGAGAGTGCATCATTTGTACTACAAGCTAATGTAATTTTGTTTCATTTGGAGCCATTGAAGAGTCTTCTGAATAGGCTTGTTTTAATTATAACAATCCTGTATGTATAAATACAAATCAACCTTTTATCTTTCATAAATTATTGTATAGTAGAACTCCAGTTAACTGAAGCCCAGTCATCTGAATCTCCAATTAGCCCAACCACTTTTAGAAGGGGGGGGGAAGTCAAAATTTGCAAAATAATAGTGGGAGCAGGGTCAGTGGTCATAACTCATTCTTTTCCAACCAAAGGAGGTTATTTTTAGCAACTAAAATAGAGTACATATTCTGAAGTGCCAAAAGTTTTGGGATACCTCTTAATATCATGTGGGACCTCCTTTTGCTTGGCAAAGTGCAGCAGCTCAACATAGTATTGACTGAACAAGATATGGGAAGTACAATTTTCAGAACTCGTATCTTATAGTGAAGATTTGGTCACAAGGGGATTGACCAGAAATTGATGAAGAAAATGATTGATTTGGTCTCACCCTTTTTCACAGAAATCTGATAATGATCAGTTTACTCTAGCTTATGTTTGTTAACTTAATTTCTGAGCTTTATATTATCATCCAAATATCTAGAAATGCAAATTGGTTCGATTCCCATTTCATTCAGATAATTGAAGTTCTACTTTACAACTAAAGAAGGTAAAGCCCATTTTTTAAATTCTTGCTATTGCAAGATTCTTTATTAGGATGCTTTACGTCAAGGAGAGCTTATAATAACAGAGACACTTATTCAATAAAAATTTCTGTCATGTTATTAATGCTTTCCATCATATGCCTTGCAGCTTTGCCAGTATTTTGGCTGGAGTAGTGTTTTAATAAAAACCCTTTTTACCAGTTTTTATTTACTTTTTGGTGTGAAGGACATATTTTATGCTTCCTGTTAATTTAATTTCTACATAATACAGGCCTGAATTATTTGTTGCTGTGTTTATGATAGTTATATTTTATATATACCTTATTTTTTATGTGTGATTAAATGTTTTACGTTGCTGCAGTAATATGAAAGTGATAAACTTGATTGTTTCAGCTTTAATTGAAATCAATTGCAGTGTATGTTTGAATTTATATACTGCTCTAAAAGCAGTTATTTTCTTCTATTGGTTAATTTAGTGAAAATGTCCATTATTGCACAGGTCATTTCATGTCCAGGATGAAATCTCAAAGAAATCTGACATAGGAAAAAAAAAATGTTTGCCAATATAAATTTGATTAATCTGTTGGAATTAGTTTTTTGTCTTAATTGAGTTGCTATAGATTTAGTCTTGTGACTTTGATTCAGATGTTTAATTATACATTATTTGCATGAACATCTTTTTATTGTTTATTTTTTGGTTTTCTTTAATATCCATACTGTTATGATAGCTGTTTTTGAAATGGTTACCTTAACATAATATATTAGCTTTCCTGTTAATGAGGAAATGTGTTTCCAAGATTATGGCAAGAATGAGACTGGCTTTTCCCATGCAGTATTTCACAGGAGTGGTAAAATTTACCAAAAATAAAGGGTTTAATATGAAATAAGGATTTAATGAAGGTTTGAAACAGGAATATTATCCCAATCCAGTAGGAATTTTCTTAGTACAGTTGGCTTGGTCCGTCACCCTAGCAGATATATTTGATTTGGCCCTTCAAAATAAATAATTCGAAAAAGCTTTGTTACAGTAAAAATATGTTCTCCAATGATTTCAAACAACTTGTACAAGTCTATGTATTGCAAAGCTACTGATGAATTTTTAAAGCTTCTCAATTCATTCCTTTATCAGTGCATTAAGTAGTGCAAAATATCTCTCAAGAATGTACCATGTAAGTTCAGTTGGAAGGATGTTTGTATGGGATCCATCTCTCCTGTACAAACATCCATAATCAATCAATATTGATGAAAAAGAATTAATCAAAAAATAATTGTTTTTCACTTTGTAGCACTTCATCAGTAACTACTGTTTATGTTGGGGTTACAGTATCGCAGAGAAGATTATTTGGTTCCAATAGCAACCTCCAGGAATGAGATTCTTCCCTTTTTTGTTATTTTGGAGAAATTCCTTTTTTTCTCTCTCTCTCTCTCTCTCTCAAAATTTCGGTGGGTTTTTTTTTTTCGGATTTTTTTTCCCCCTGCATAAATTTGCTTTTTCTTCCGAAAATTCCACTTTTACACAAAGAAAAGAAACTTTCCTATCTTACATTTTCGAAAGAAAATTCTGGGAAAATATGCTCAGTGCGGCTTAACTCCACAGGATAGGAAACTAGCTGATTCATCTTCTACTGACGAATCAACATTATATCAGCAAGCTCTACAAGGATGAGCATTCCAACATTCAGTGCCATTCAAAGTATTAAGTACCACCTTTTTGCAGAAAACAAAACTTCTGTGGCATATTTTGCAAAAAGAAAAAAGGATTTTTTGCATGAAAATGTTGAAAAAAATTAGTTGAAAACTTAAGGTCATCTTGTAGGGTGATCATCTTGTAAGAAGAAGAAGAAATAAAAAAAACGGGACAAAAACAAGTAAATAAACTACATAAAAAAAGAAAAACTCCTGTCAAAAGGGGCAGCTAAAAAGTTGTGTGCAAATGCAGCAAAAGCGCAGAGAATAAGATATAAAAAAAATCTTCTCAAAATAGAAAACAAAACAGATGATTTACCTAGGCATTCTAGAGATAATGTAGTCCCGACAACTATGCCAGTAATTAAACAGAGAGATACTAATGAAGACTGTGTAAAAACTGTAGCCTATAAAAAAACAAAAGAAAACCACTTATTTAACAATTATGGTAATGTTTCAAATAACAATAATGCTAAATGAATCTGTCATTGTAATTGTACAATTTCTCGACCCCTCTCGCTTTATAAGGTGCAAAATCATTGTGCTGTTACTTTTGCAAAAATGTATTAAAATAAAAGTAATAAAACAGAATTCAGTATATGATACATTATTATAATTTATAAAGAGCTAATACAGTTTACACAATTGCATGAGGCAAAAGAAATTATTTGTCCTTATTTTTATTTATTTTTTGAGCTAACTTTTATCAAAAGGCTATTAAATATAATTCTCTGACCTCTGTTGGGTGAATGTTGCATCTCAGGGGATGTACAGGTGGTAAATGTGTTTTAATGTTTAATTTTGTATTTGAAGATGCCCCTGATGATGTGTTAAACTTGTTTGTTAACTTTTAATGTGAATGACTTAATAATAATTTAATATTATTTTTCTTATTTATACGTACTGAATTATAAATAATTAAGTTATTAATTATTATCGTGTAATATTTTCATCATGTTGCATGTTTTACTTCTTTCGCTTATAAATTATGGTACAAATTTTTTGCTTGCGTATGATTTCAGTCTTTTTGCTTTTTGCTAATCTCATCCCTGAATCTCAAATCATTTATTTCTTTTTTTTCAATATCGGAAATGTGCTGTTGTATTTCAAATTTGTGCTGGTGGAAGTATAGTACTATACCATAATTCAGTAATAAGTAGCTGATTTTTTTTATTGTATTTATATGTTGAAAATGCAACACACTGTGAGAAAAAGTTATGGAATTTGTTTTTGTGTATCAGAGTTATTTTTATCATTCAACTTTAAACATATCTTATAAATATTGATGTTTCAGACATTGAAAATCTCTTTAACATCAAAAAAATTGACTGGCTCAAATTTCAAAAAACTAAATGTTATAAAATGCATAAGTTATGATTAGTTTATGTTTAGAGAGAGAGCATTTGTTTTTTACTTTTACTATACTTTATAATATACTATTTTACTTGCCTTATACTTTACTTATTATTGTTTAGCAACGGATTCGGAAACCCTTTTCGCTTTTGCGCATGCTTTGGGCAGAGTTATTTTCATCAAAATAGGGGGAAGTAAAGAATAGAAGGGTGATGTTAACATTTTACTGAGCGTGATCTAACAAAGAACTCCAGAAATGCACTCATATAGCTCATTGTCCGATACCCCTTTCCGATGTAAAATCGTCCAAAAGTGGTAGTCTCGGAATCTGTTGCTGAACAGTATTTATATATTTTGCATACTTTCAAAGAATGAAAATAGTGTTTTATCCTTGCATTAAAGTAGGATGCATTTTTTTAGGTTCTTCCAGTGTAATACTTGTCTAAACAAATACTCAACACCTGCAGCCTTAGATCACCATCTAGCTACTTCTTCCCATACATATAAATGTTCATGGTGTGTCAAAGTTTTTCCTTGTGAGAGATACTTAAGACGTCATCTGCAAATTCATTCAGAGTCTGAGTCCTTCACTTGCAATATATGTAATAAAGGTTTCAAAACTGAAAGCTATTTAAAGGTCCATATGCTTGTCCATAGTGAGGAAAAGCCATACGATTGCAGTGTGTGCAAAGCTGCCTTTAATCGAAAAGACAAACTAAAACGTCATTTACTGATTCACGAGCCAGTTAAAAGATTCAAGTGCCCTTTTCGAACTCATGGTGGTTGTACTAAGGAGTTTAATCGAGCTGATAAACTAAAATCTCATATTTTGACTCATAGTTGTATTAAGCCTTTTGCCTGTAGAATTTGTGGTAAAAACTTTACTCGCAAAGCACATTTGCGAGATCATGAAAAGCAAAATCATGATGAAGAGTTGAAGCAGTTAAATGATGAAGAGCCAAATTCGGAAAAGTGTACTTCTGCAACTTCTTTAACCGATTCTGATGACTCAAAGTCATCTAAATACATTAAACCAATCCAAAGCAAAAAATCTCATAGATTACGCAAACAGCGAAAGAAGTTTATTTATTTGAATAATTTAAAAAATAACTGTGATCAAAAAAAGAAGAGCAGGTTGAAAAGAAACCTGTGCTTAGACTTTGAAGAAATTGAAAATAATCATGATATGGATAGTAGCTCTGAAATAGCTGATGATATCCCTACAGCTCATATAGAAATTATATCTTCTTATGGTATTGTATCTCATTCTGAATTAACTCAAATATCTTTACCCCCAGAAATGACTTACAGTGATTTGCATTTTGATCCCACTGAAGAAGAAACAAACATTCCAGATGCCTCTCCAATATCTGTTGAAACTATACATTCTACAAATTCAAATTCTCTGTTGTCAACTGACTTACAAAGTACAGCTGACATAGTCGACTACAGTTGATATATTTCAATTTATTTTTATCATATTTACTTTTCGCTTTCAGTAGTCGATCATAGTAATTTATAAAATTTGGCATGAACTGAAATGTCATTATAGTCATTTTACTTGGCTTTCATTTGTTAAAGGATCTTTAATTTTTATAAATTATAGAATATTTATTTAATTTTTCACATGCATTCAGTCTGTTGGAATTGGAAAACAAAATGAAAAGTAATTTCTTTAAACAGAAACTATTAGAAAAACATTTCTTCCTTCATCCAATTTTAGTTGCCTTTTTTGTCTGCAATTCTTAGTCTGATTTTCAAAAAATCAAGGAAACCACTATTTATTTATTTCAAAACATATAGAAATATATCATCATTTTATTATGTATATTAAGCTTAATATTTAAATGTACCAGTGAAGTGGTATGTTGTGTCTTTCACACCTGATTTCTGACGGAAGTAGATTGTTTCTTTCCAAACTGTCTTTTGCTATATGCGGCATATTTTTTTTAGTTAATTTGCATTTTACTCTATTTCCTTCCATCTTAGTGCATCAGAACGTTCCATAATTAACCAGAAATCAATGTTTTAATTAAATATTATATAAGCAACGTTAAAAAAATTGTCGTTTCTGTATATGAACTTGTTTAACTCTATGAGAATGGCTGCATGCTATGAAGCAACTGTCATGTCCATGTGATAGTTCCCTGGAAGGGTTAAGAAAGCAGGAAACAAAATTGAATATGGCAACCTAGTTTGTCATCTTCTATTTCTGCCAAGTTTTTCCAAATTTGACTGGGTGCATTTGGAGGATAATGACAAAATTGAACTAAAATTGGATGGAGGAAGTAAAATTTTGCTTTGCAACTGCATACATTAGTGTGAATATGCAAAAATGTGATTTATTCATTCAGTTGCTGTAATTTCTCATAAATTTTCTTGGTGGAATTTTGTTAAGGATGTAACAAATATTTGGCCACTATTCGGTATTCAGCCCTTTTGCTGAATATTCCACCGAATATCTGCTTAGTATTAGGACAAATATATTCAGGATAATAATTTTTTTTAAATTATGCAAAGAATATTGCAGAATTACTTTTCAGTCCATTTATCATCAAAAACTCCTAGCATGTACCAAATTTTAAGTTGCATAGTATATAGGTATATTTCATAAATTTGCCTATAATTTATCTTTGCAAAGCCTGAAATTATGATGCAAGCACAATAATTTTTCAGCATTTTCAGGAGGAAGTCTGTTCTATTTGGTTTCATACATATATAATACTAACTAGGGGTGTAATGAATATTCGGTATTAGGCCTGTTCAGCCCTTTTGCCGAATATTTGATATATTCTTACCGAATGCTAAATAGATATTTGGCCGAGTAAATTCAGGATAAATTGTTTTTGAAAGATGTTGTTTTAAATATACTTATTAAAGAAAATTGTAGAATTGCATTCTGGTGCATTTATAAAAAAAAAAATCTAGCATTTATCTAATTTTAAGTTTCATAGCACATAAGTATATTTAATAATGTGATGTATCATTTATAGAGGTCTGTCCCATATGGTTTCATATATATTGCCAGCTTCAGAAAATAAACAGTCTCTATATAATGCTTGCAGGTGCTGAAAGATATTTTCTTGTTAAATTTGAGAACCTCGGAAATTTTTCTGCATTTTTTTTCCACCATTTAAGTAGACACTCTATCCTTCAAAATAGGAATTTACTTCTAGTATTTTTAGTTTATCCATTCAATTTTCTTCTGTGTTTGTCATTGTCATGCCCTGCAATGATGACTTTTATTTCTTTGAATCGCAAAATGAGGAGGGATTCTCATTTCTTATTATTGGAATTGAGGTATTTAAAATATTACAAGTATGCATAAAGTAGTAACATTTTTTTAAATATTCAAATAATAAAAAATCAATTTTGTTAGTATTAATTTTGTTTCATCCAAAATTTGAAAAATATTTCATTTACAATAAAAAAAATGAGATGCTTTTTTTTTTTTATTTGGTATTCGGCTATTTGGCCAAATCACTATTCGTTACATCCTTAAATTTTATATGTTGATCTTTTTTAAGTTTACTAAATCTGCATTCTTATGTTTTTGAAAGATCAAATTGAAAAATAGTAAAAATCATGATTCCGTGACATATCAATATCTCTTGGAGTTTGCAAGTTCTGAGGGAACTTTTAAAAAATCCAAACCATAATTTATTTATAAGTAAGTTTTTTAGAGTTCTCATTTAAGATAAAATTTTAGTTTCCACGAAATGTTAATCCTAAAAAGTATATTGATTAAATATATATACTCCGTTTTTAAAACTAAATTAAAATTATTATTATGAACATGATGCTGCATTTTGAGATATATGGTAACTATAAAAAAATTATTTATGCTCATTTCATGATCTTTTCCTTAATGATAAATTAATGATTATTTTCTGACTTCTTAACACGTTCAGGAACGTCAAAAGCAAAGACAAAACAAAATGAAAATACTCAATGAACCAGTTAGTCATTGCTTTAAAGTGCATAATTAAAAAAAAAAAATAAGGCTATATGGTATTGAATGCATGTGGTTTATAAATTTGAATTTCATGCAAGCATTCATGCCATTTTACATTACAGTGAAAATGAATGCTATAGCAATTATATCATTTTACATCACAAAGAAATTAATGCTCTAGCATTCATATCTGCAAACATGTTAATTCATTTGCCCATGTGTTGTACATGCATCAGATTATTGTATTTTTAAACTTAAGGTAAAAATTATATGGAATCCATAAACATCTCAAGTATTCTATAAACTATCAGTTGAATCAGTTTGACAACAAAACAGAGAACAGTTTGTAGAGAAAACAAAACAGTTTAGGAATTTTTAGAATAATCTTGCTTAAAATGTCGTTAAGTGCTTTAATTTATCTCAGAATGTTAAAGACTGTATTTATTCACAGCCTTTGAATAGAACAGTAAAAATATATCTGTCAGCTTTCAAATTATATTATTAATAAGTGCATTGATATCTGTTCCTGTCGGCTCAACATTTTCTCGGAGTACATCAGAAGCTTCCTTAAATTGGATTTAAACATGGCATTTGTTTTCTCATATACTCAGAATTCATGATAAATTGCCATATATTGAGTTTATATTTTATCTGTGATATTTAGCATCTTGTGCATTTGTTTTTCTTTTTTTACTTGTTTCAGTTATTTTTATTATGTTGTTTGTATGAATTGAAAGAAAAATCATTTTAAAACAATTCATGTGGAATTAAAGATTAGCAGATTTATTTATATTTTCCATATGGAATATAATACATATATGCCAGAAAGCTACTGAAATTTAAACATGAAGATTTGGATATTTATTTTCTGTCATTTATTGAACTATTAATCATATTACTTATTTTCACTTTGCATTTCATTAATTTTCTGTTTAAATCTATGCTTTCTTGTATATTAGCATTTAATTCCATGTCATTGTAAATAGGTATAGGTATTTATGTAAATAAAAATACTTTTTTGAAACTTTGACTCCAAATATTTAATATAATTTAATTATTGAATACAAGAATTAATTGAATTGTCAACTTATAAATCTGATTGTACATCTTGCTTTGTAAGTTTAGGAATACACTGCTAAATACTGTCTCAAAAATAAAACTTTTCATCTTTTTCAAAATTTAAAAAATGACATCTTTACTAATTCCTTACTTTTGTTTTGTAAATAGCGTTAATACGTTTTAGATTTAATGTTTCTTCAGTGCTCATAGTTTTTAAAATTTAAAGAATATAGGAAAAACTATACAATGTTCTATTAAATTTTGTTGGATTCGCAGAATACAGTGGAACCTCTCTTAACGAGCCCCTTGCATAATGAGCAAAATAATTTTTTTTAAATGACTCGCTTAATGAGCGATGTTTCGCATAACGAGTTATGAGAAAAGGAAGTCCTGGATTTTGCCCCTGCTACTGTCGTATCCATGGAACTTCTATTTTGCTTTAATTCTTATCAAACATGGTGTCTAGTGATGGGTTCTTATCAAACATGGTGTCTAGGGACCATCCTTACTCTTGGAGAATATTAGAAATATCACTTCCACATCGTTTCCTGCCTCAAAATAATCAAAAATGCATTGTTACCAAGAGAACCCTCACTTCTGCTTGGTCGGAGAATGTTGTCAAATGTGACATTGAGGAGTCTGAAACAGTAACCCTGTGGAAAGTGGAGGTGGATATCAACAAGCATGTGGAAGAGCACAACTAAGAACTGAGTTTTTCACAACAAGAAGTTATGGAGAAGAGTTTGTCAGAGGATGAGGAGGAAACAGCAGAGCAACAGTTTTTTAGCACAATAACAGAAATGCTGAAAGCATGAGAAATTGTTGCATTGTACATTGAAGAAGCATAACCCTAATAAGGCAGTGGCTGTCTGCACTACAAATTTATTTCATGTTGATGTTGCATCACAGTTTTGTCAAATTTTGAAGCTTTGGGAGGGGGGGAGAGAATGTCCCTAGACAGCTTCCTACTAAAAAAGAATTAGGTATATATCATAATTCATATAAAAAAGCAACTCTATTAAAACACTTAGAAAAATCAGTAAAATTTCTAAATGAAACATTGAACTCGATCCTGCTAATCATTGTATGCATCATAAATGATAAACTTATTTCAATTTTTTTTGTTTTCTTCAAATCGTATCCACATTCCATGTTGATTGATTCTGCTATAAAAGATGACGATTCATTTTCCGTAACAATCTTGTATATATTTTTTTGGCATGGAAAGGATTGTATTTTACCTTAATTTATGAGAAAAATTGTTGAATTATATCGTTAAAGCGATTCCACTAACTAAGATTCATTCTAACAGGTCTCATTGTAACCATAAATTAAATAAAACCATATAGTTGACTTTTTTTTTCTGTCCGTTAATTTTAGCAAAGTTAGTTTAGTTTTGATGTAAATATGGAATTTCTATGCTTTAGTCAAATCAATAAAATTTTCTTAACTTTACAAATAAAAGTTGCATGATTTCAGTTCACACTAGGCATATTTGACATAGACAATTATCTAGGAAAAAATATTTATTGGAAACATTTCCATAACAAATGCCATGGCTATATTTTTAAATGAATATAAATGAGAAAAAAATGTTTAAAGAATTATCCTTTTAATGAAATTATTTATAGTTAGTCTTAACATTCAAATACAGAAGCCATTAGGTTTATTACAATAATTTTTGAAATGCAAATTAAGCTAAATGGAATTTTATTCTCGAAAGTTTTTTTAAATTAGATATTAAGATGATTTTATAAATTCCTTAGATTATTTTTTTAAAAGCAAAAAATAATGAAAATTTGTACTGACAAAGAATATTTTATTAGTAATATTATCTAGCTTCATCCAATTTATGCATTACAGAAGAAGTGTCTGTAATAGACAGAAAACTCGAAGAATAGCTATTATGATCTCAAATATTTTGTAATTCTTAGATGTCACCTTTTTGTGTATATATTGTGTAAAATCAGTTAAATGTATGGTTGAATTATAAAAAAATATTAGTGAGCCATATTCAAATTTCTGCACATTTATTTAGTTAAGAGAGTAACAACAAGAAGAATACATTATACTGTAAAATACTAAAAAAATATCCATATAATGTAAGGTATATAAATTTCATTTTCAAGATTAAATGGAGAAAATGGTCAGTGGAAGGTTAACTGTGTGAATTTTCAGTAATTTTAGAATTTTCTATTAAACATTTTGGCTAATTAGATATTTCTGACCAGTGTAAATTCAAATTTTTCTAAGCTATGAAAAGAAACTAATACATATTCTTTTAGTGTATCAAAAATCATAGTGGGAAAATTAATTCTTTTTATTTTACATCTGATGAATAAATAATATTTGACGAACTCTTTTCTTGCAATTAAGCTCCTGTTGTGATATAAGGTTAGTATATAAAGTAATTGGAATGCTTGGCCATATTATAATAGAAGATTTTAACCCCACTATTGCAGTATATCTTGGGAACATATTATAAAACATTAAATACCTATTGAAATCTACCATGAACCTTCTGATAGGGGGGAAAATTACACACACCAAGATGAATTTGACTGAAAAACAACAATAACAAACATTTCAATGCAAAGATTATTTTGAAGTACTGTACAAGTAAATGGCTTTATTGAAAATGGCCTACCACTGACCAAACACACAATAATGCACACAGCACCATATTTGTTATAAAAAATTTAATACATGTTTGGAACACACTTCCAATTTTGATTACACATTGTTTTTTAAATGCATATGGCTTTAAAGCTCCAGTTAATTGTTTATCAAATTTTATGCCTGTAATATTAAATGCAAGGATATCACGATCATCCTGTACTGGAATATGGAAACCTATATGGAATAGTTAAATAATTGAAACAATACTGCTAATATTACTGCAAAAATATTAATTATAAACCAGTATATTGTTTCTTTATCTATTTAAAAGGAAATAAAACATCAAATCTTAAATCTGATTTTATATGCATAAGGTTATTCATTAACATTTAGAAATAATTGGCATTTGTCATAAATATTTTAATCTTTAGTATTAGAAATGCATTTATTAGTATTTAAATTATGTAGATGCTGCAAGTATATTTTCACTAAAAACAATTTTCATTTAATATTTTTATACATTTGCCCAATTGGGAAATAACTGCCTCATGAACCTATGACACAGAATTTTTTTTCTAACAAATTTTATATTGGATAGGAATTTAATAAATTTCTAAACACTACAGTGCCTTGGTTTGACAGTGTTCTAACTGTATCCAAGTCAGTTTTGAGAAAAACAAGTGTAAAGTTTGTACCAATTACAGCTTTTTTTCTTTGATTTAATTCAATTAATTTTTTAATAATTACTACATTAAAATTCTTTTATCTGGAGGTTACATAGTTTATTTGAAAAAAAAATTTTATTCCTTTGTTTTCGAACATAGCAAAATGCAGTTTGAACCTTATTCAAAACAGAAATAGCTTTCTCAAAAGAGACATTGTTGTAACTTCACATAGAACTTTGTCAAAGTAATACTTTCATTATATAAATTACAATGGTGTGGTAAAAAGTTCCAATTCCATTCAAAATTTAATACTGTTTTTTTTCAATGTTGTTGTGAACACTAGCAACTTTTTAGATGCATAATATCCTGGTACTACTTCATTATAATTGATTTTACTTCAGGATTATCCTTGAGAAAATGGAGAACCGAGTTTTGAAATGATTGAATTTCTATTTTGGGGGACACAGATTCCTCTTATTGGTGTACATCATACTCAGATTTAATGTCATCCGTTTGTGTTTGTTTTGCCACTTTGAATTTCTCGCAAAGGTCACATATATCACTTTTAGGGGAGTGATCTGAAGTTGAACTCTGTGACAAAAATTCTATAGTACATTGATTTTCTAATTGTAGTTATTTCTTCAGTACAACACTGTTGAAAGCACAATCCGTACATTTTCCCAATACTGAGGTGAGAACCCAAATATTTTCTTTTGATATGTGAGAGCAGTAATGGGACTCTACTATGGGGAAGGATTTTATATTTTCTCTTACTAAATCTGGGTCTCCTTTGACTACTCTTCTACTAAGTCCATTCTTTCCTCTTTGGTCCTGGGTTGGTGTGTTAGTTTCACATTTTTAGTTAAGTGTGCAGTGCATACTGGCTTTTGCGATTTAGATAATCTTCCTAAGTAGAAAGACTTGCATACCTGTATTTTCTCTCCCTTCACAAAAAAAGTATTTAAAAGAAAACTTCCTTATTGACGATGTAATTTTTTTCTATTTTTCTGATTATTTGCTTCATCTCCATTTTCCATCCATTCATTTTCACTGCCTGTGTCACTGAATAAAGCGAGCAAACTTTCTAGCTCTCACAACTTATTTTCCATCTTGCTATGGCACAGAATTTAACTTTATTCTATTATAAAACGGTACACAAAACTTTTATTACAAGCACAAATCCCCATTAGCACCCAAACAAACAACCACAGCTTGCTTGAATAATGACACAGCTGATCAGTGGTCACAATAAAAGCAGATAGAACCTTGTCAAACTGAAAAGTATAAATATCGTCTGCACTGATAGAACCATGGCACATTAGTAATTCATTTATTTACCACTAGAATGTAGGTAGAACCAGTTTGTCGTGTAGATCTTAGTATGAGAGTATAAACTCATAGCCTCATTTTCGGTGAAAATGTCAGAACCTTGTCAAACCAATGGAGCGACTAGTTGACATGATGTGTCAAAAAATGAGAAGAAAATATACAACTGATATTACGATTTTAGAATTTCCATCTGACACTTCAATTTGTAAGCCAGCCTTTAAAAAAATCATTCATTTATGCCAATATAGAAATTTAATATTTGAAGTTTTTTTTAATAATGAAGCTAAAAAAATATGACCTCAGAAATTAATTCAAAAAGCTACAGAAGCCTTACCCTTGTCAATTTTGATGTAGTCTTAGAAGTTGTGAGAATCTTTGAAGCAGTTTCTAAGTTTAAATCCTTTTTTATTGAGAAATAATAAAACAAATGTTATAACACCCTAAAAAATTTTTATATATTTGTTTTTCAAGGCCATCAGTAATATAAAATATATATGAAGTTTATACACAAAATGTAAGCACTGACCTGAAAGAGTTTACAGAATCAGTGAACCAATCAAGTACAGACATTAAAAGTACAGTACAACCCCAGTTAACCGAACTAAAGGGCGGGAAGCCTTTTTGGATAATGATTTTTCTGGTTAAGCCACAAACATCTATTGCTATTTTCTATCTAATTACAGTATGTAATTTCGAAATTTTTGTAGTATAAAACGGGAAAGCTGTTTCGATGCTACACTTATATTTTTTTTATTAAAGTTAACCTTCTGTCATGCACAATATGCGCCCTCAGAGGGAACAATGTGCCCGACAGGCACAGATAAACCAACGTAGTAAATAATATTATTAATACCCATTAATTTTAATTTTAGCTTTCTCAAATTAATCACTGATCTTCTTGGGGAAGCTTAAAAGAAAAGAGTGGGAAGGTGTTCCAAAAAAGTCTAGCCTTCGTAATTATTTTCATAAGTACAGTACAGGTTTTTTGGATTTGCGATTTCAGAGGCATTTTGGATAATCTGAGTTCAGTTAACCGAGATTTTACTATAATACAAAATCAATGGATCCAATTTAACATTACAATACAGAAAGTTTTTCTACTGTACTTATGCACTTCGTTACAGCTGTCTTAAACTATGTGGCCAGATAAAAAAAAATTTCATTTTCAGTGAAGTCCATTATATGCTTTCAAATTTAAAACCAGATATCAAGTTCATAATAGTGGTTTAAAATGGAACCACTTCACATAGAATAGATATGGAAAATATTGTCAATAAACTATTTAAAACTTGCAAGGAAGGATGCATCTGAAGCAATGACAAGAATTATATATATATATGAACAGTATCATACATGTAATTCATTTTTTTTTTCTATTCATATTTCATCTGTTTATTTCTATACCTTTATTACCATACATTTAGGGTTAGAAGGGGGGAATAAATGATAGTTTAGAAATTTTTTCCATTTGCCTAATATGCACTTAAGAGCTATAAGAAATGCATTAGTTTTTAAACTTTATGGCAATAATGTATTCACCATTTTTTACATCCAAAAAAGGACATTTTTTTTTCTTTTGTCGGTATAACTTTTTAAAATTTGTTTCTCTTTTTTCTAACTTTACATCAATCTTCCACAAATAATAATAATAATGGATTTGCTTTTGCTAAACTAAGCATCATTTTATTCATAGGATACACTTGCATGAACTAAGCTGATACCCTTACTTATTTTACAAATAGATACCCATGATGGAGTAGTGATGGGTAGAAATGTTTGCCATAAGAATTAGGTGGTAATTTTTAAATTCACAAAAACATGATATTGCATTAATCATTATATTATAACCTTTTACATGATAATATAAGCACCTAAGAGCAGTGTTTCGTCTTTGAAAATTTAAGAAAATTGCAAAATTTTTAGTCGAAGCCTACATATTTTTTTTTTAAAGAAAAGGTCAAAACATCTTAGTTGTTAATTTCATCTGTTATTTATGCTATTAACTTGAAAACATTCATTAATAAATATTTATATGATAATGTAAAGACTTAATAGTTTTGAGACTTTTAACTTTCTACGACATTCAATAAAGAGATGGAGGAAGAACACCAGGGACTAATTGGATATTGCTGTTACTATTTACTTGTTATTGCTGTTTTGTTCACCTTCTCATTTTCTAAATTTAAAATTAAGTACATAAGCAAATGAATACTAATTTTTCCAATTTTGAAGAATATTTTAGCCTGTAGGATTGAATTTCAAAAACATAACACACATTTCCTCCTTCTTCTCCGACATTACTTCCCTTTATCTTGCAATGCCTCAAACTAAAAAGAAAAAAAATCAAATACTTCTTTTGTTCAATATCCATTTGATATTTTTATTATTTTTCAATTCAATTAAAATATCACTTCTCAGTCAGTAACATTTCCTTAGTATACCAGGAACACATAGTCTGAATTCTTTTACTAGCAGTGTTTTGACCATTTCAGCATCATTTCTTGTTGGTTAATCAGTAAGCTCTCTACAATCTATTACTGGAATTTTAAAGGTAAAGTTATACAGAAAAAAAAATCTAGAAAAATTATAAACATCAATGGATGAAAATCATGAATTTTTTGATAAACATAATTTAAAATCTCTACCTGAATTTCAGATTGTCATAATACTCAGAAACTTCACTGTATGTATAATAAAATTTTTATAGCAGTAATTTTGACAAATTGTCCACTTTTCAAAATTTTAAACATTTATGATGAATATTTATGTTACAATTGTCAAAATGAAACCCAGTGTAAATTTTCAAGCTCAAGAACTTGAATTCTGAGTTGTATTTCTGTTTTTAGAATCCTGTCATTGCTGTAACTGCAGATATATTACAGAAGATACTTCAAGCTATTATTAATGAATTTATTTTATTTATTACTAAATTCTTTTTAAATTTCAAACCTAAAAAGTGACATCCTGTTAATTGCATTCTAAAATATAGAACAAATTATTATAACATAATTATGCATAAAACATGCCAGAAAAGTAAGCATAGTGTATTAACATTATATACACATATATTTAATAAAAATAAATTCATTTCACACATTAACTGTCCAAACATATAATGAAAATAATGACTTTCCATAATGAAACATTTAAAAACAGAAAAGTAGTTATTATTATATTGCTGTGCAGGTAAACATGTCTTTTTTTTTGTTGTTGTTTCATTAACAAAACATTTTGCAAAAAAATGTTAATGTGTAGAATTCCCTTCATAATGTAATTTAAAAAAATCTTTATGACTCATAATAAACAGCCTATAAATGTAAACATGTTTTTCTCTTTAGTTAACATTTATTTAAAAATTAAACATTATAAGCATTATAATTGAAATGTAAAAAATATAATTGCACTGATTAAAAATTATAAGACTATCTGAAAAACTGATGTAATAATGAAATAAATGCATAGAAAACACTGCATAAATGACTAGCTAATTATCTAAAACAAAATGAATAACAAATAAACTTTAAATTCGACAAACAATATATATCAAGCTCTCTGAATTTGCTCATCTGCAAAGAAAAATCTATACAGGGTGTTTCTAATTACTAGTTATTTTTCTCAGTTATCTTAATAAATAATTGATTTAAAATAAAATGACTAAAAATATTGCCAAAAACTTAATCATAAAATGACTATCAGGAAAAATAATACAACAACTATCGTTCAAAATATTAACAGTAATTGATTTGTTGTATCTGAGCAACATTAGAATAAAAATTCTATGTCTACAATTCTAACATTGATATTTTGGTGTAGTTTTCAATAAGTTACACTGAAGATGTATAGTTGTTCATTATGACTTATTTCAAAGGATACTTGTTTCAATACAAAATACAGCATGTAATTATAAACACCCTGTATTCACATTTTTAGAGAAAATGAACCCAACTGTGATTGCCAACCACTGGAATATCTCTTTTTTCACATTTAATGCAATAATTCTTGCCATCATTATTATCCCAATATTGTTCACCTTCAGCTGTCTCATAACATACAGCAAAAAACAAAGAATGCCCCCTGGTACACAAATCTGAAGGATTACAAAATAAGGTGAAGGAAAATTTATCTGTATCATCAACACTGGATCCCTCGAGATATGTAGCAAGCTCATCGTGGTGGCTGGCCCAACCATTAGCTGTATAGCGAACGAATACCGTCTTATGGAAAGTAATATTAATTAGACTTATAATTCCATAAACAGTGTTATCTGCTGTACTAACACTATGAAGACAGACTTTTAACTTTCTAAGGTGTCCCATAAATGAAGAACTCAGAGATGGTGGAAGAAAAGCAGGAACTAACTGGATTTTCTTGTTATTGCTATTTTTTTTCACCTTCTTATTTTCTAAATTTAAATTGGAACATGAAGGAACTATCTTCGGTAAATCTTTCTGTACAAGATATCGTATCGACTCCAATTCTAGACCTAAAGCATCAGCAAATCTTACGACTTTCTTTCCCTCTTTGCGAGGAGCAGGAAACGAAACAGCTCTAGCTTTCTTTTTCAAAATCGGCCTCTTGCCTCGGTAACTAGTCGCAGAAGTTAATTTAAAATTTGCAGTACACCAAGCTTGATATTGATCTTTACTTTCTTCTTTAAAGTCTTCATCTTCACTTTCTTCTCCAACACCTACAAGGTAAAATAAATAAATAATATTTTACATTGCATAGCAACACAATACAAAAGAACCAGGTTGATTTGTATATAATAACCATTTCCCTGCAAATAAATGTGACAGCCATTCTCAATTTAAAAATATAATTATATAAACAAAAAATATATGTATAAAAACATGCAGCAGCACATAGATCTTCAGATTTCTTTCAATAAAAATTTAAGTGCTCAGCAGAATCTACAAGTAGAAAAATTCTTAATTTTCATGCTTTTTCCCCCATAAATACTTGGGAAACACTGTGCAGTGGAACTAAGCAAATTTGAATGGTTTTAATTCAACTTTGTCAATAATTCATATTTTTTCCTTCACAGTCCCCTTGAATTTTTTTTAAAGCAAAATGTTAAAATATCTGTAATTTGAATTTATTTTGGCTGATTCAATGTCAAAACTAAATCTCACAAAAAACTATTTGCATTTCTGAACTGTTTTCATTAATTAACTACAACTGTACCTTGTGGCCTCAGTGATCATAAGTTAATAATTTTTTAAGGCTCTTTATTCAATCAAAATACAATAAAAAGTATAAAAACTTTTGAACACGTTAGAGATGAAATGTACTGTTTATTTTGAAATTTCATTTTACAACTGTTATTATTCAGTTAAGTGCAGTAATACTGTTTCTTTATTAATATTACATATATTTAGTGAAATTATCTTTTGAGTTATTACAATTTTTCTAATCGGTATTGCAACATAGCTGCATTAAAAACATAACCAAATTCTAAGATCAGTATTATTTAGGAAGTATATTTATAATATAATCACATTAGTTTCAGAAAATCAGTAATGATTTTAGTTTAAAAGACCTTTGATTATGCATTTTAAAAAAGTTAACACAGAAAACTTAGGAAAAATAGTTCAGTATGGATGTGAAATAACAGAAAAAATAACTAATGAAAAACTAACAAAACTCACCGAATATCGGTCGAGTATAGTCAGGAGTAGGAGGCACATCATCGTATTGACAAAGGCGAGTGCTTAAAAGTCTAACTTTCTTTTGCACGTGGTCTCTAATTACATCAGAGCAAACTTCACAGTAGGATAAATTCCGTGGTAAATATAAAAAAACTCTGTCTTCTTCTCTGCATCTCAGTGGCTCTTCAGAACAGATGCTATCTAAACCGCGAGAGAGTTTATCATTGTCATAAATATTTTGAGGAAAGTCCAGTGAAAAACTCTGTTGTCTTTGTATGCCAGATTGCCATTGCCTTCTCCTGTTAGATGGTGTAAATATTTCTGACGGACGAGAGGATAATACAGACATCCGCAATACTCTGACATGAGAAGTTGCAAAAGAATCGCCGGTTGTTTACGTTTTGCTTCTCTGAACCAGAGCAGACAGCATGTTAAACTTGACCTCGATTTGACATTAGGGAAATTGATGCCATTCTCCGATGGTTAAAAATGAGATATTTAGAAATGGAATTCACTGAAAAGAAGCAAAATAAATGGTAAAGATTTCACTATGAATTCATTTATTAATATTAATTTGTATAATATTGTTTAATCACATTTAAATAACAACTATTACATAAGCTTCTCTTCCATTCTTAAAATATTTAGAAACTAGAAGTAGGAAGGTAACAACTCATCTTTCCTACTTTTAGAAGTTTCGTTTTATTTTTAATGCCAATAATATTGAGCAATGGGATTGCTACAAATCTGTACAATCGAACGTGAATATCCTTATGCTTTTTTAATGCTATTCATTCAAACGTGAAACAGGTGCATATTGTGAGGTTGGACTGCAGTGGTTATAAAATAATCACGAATTTAAAAGAAATACGTGCCGCTAATATTGAACGGTGATTTATGACAGACGTGGCGCAAGTTCTTAATTTGCTAATCACGTATCTTCATTTAATTAAAAATCTATCATTTAAAAGGATTGAAAGTATAAACGATTTCGACTTCAAAAAATAAAATTTTATTGAAAATATAATAGCTTTAAAATGGAAGAAACATTTGTAAGGAATCGTTAAAATATTGCTTAAATGTTTGTTGATACTTTTGACCTAGTTAGAACAGGATTGAGTGCATCATTGTAACTGATTTCGTAAATAAGTTTAAACTGAAATATCATTAATCAAAGCTATGTCTCAAATTTTGTTGTTCAATTAAAATATCGATCATAGTTTTTTTTATTTATTTATTTAGCTATGAGCACGATACTTCCAATAGTGGTTAAGTATATACTATTGGGGGCAAAAAAGCAATATATGTTCAAAAATATTCTTTTAATCAAAATGATCTTGATCTTATCTCTATATATTGCATAGTTTCTTGCCTACAAAAAGATTTCCTCTCTCTCTTTTTTTTTTTTTTGAAAAAATTTTATTACTTTTCATATTTTAACCAACACCTCTGCTTTGTTTGTTTACATTTAAGTGCCTGTACTACGTAATTCCGGTGTAATGCTAACGGGTCTATTCTGGTACCCCCGGTTGGGTTGGGAGACGTCACTTTTCCCGTTGTTAACGTGCGGAAGAAGTGACATCTCCCAACCCAACCGGGGGTACCAGAATAGACACGTTCTTCTAATCAGACAAGCAGATAAAGTCAAGGTTTTTAATGTAAATAAACAAACCAGAAAACTCGTCCATACGTGTTTGACGCATCAAAAAAATTGCATGTTTTAGTGAAGAAACCTCATTCTGGGTTACAAAGAATTAATTTATAGTTTTTCGAATATTAATTTTGAATTAAAACGTTAAGGTTGTATTTCTAACAATAAAATGACTTTTCCCGTGTATGTTAGAAGAAACTTATAGATGTCGATAAAGTCAATGAATGGAAAAAATTTACAACGCTGAAGTTGAATCAAAGCCGTAAAATTTGATCAACACTTCATGGATTAATTAAAGATTGTTGAATCATATGTGCTCAAATTTAATTTCGAAATAATCATTAAATTAAAACTGTTACGAAGAAATTCATTTCACCTTTGACAAAATTTCATTCTGCATTACTTTTGTAATAAGATTCTTCTACTATAACACAAAAACGACTTTTGCTCCATCTAAAAATTTTAAAAATTATTTTTTCAATGATATCAATTAAGTTTCCGTACAATTTTTCTCTAATTTTAATAAATTTTTAAAAATATTTTTTGGCATAATTTACAATACTTTTCATTGTTACAATGAACTTCAAATCGTTTTCATTGTTTAAACAAATAAACCGTTTATTACGTAATGTAACCGTTTAAACCGTTAATTGCATGTTTCTCTTCCATTGTTCTCTTACTAAAGTTCCATTACTCTTCCATTCTCTTACTCAAGTTCCATTACTATTCTATTCTCTTACTAAAGTTCTGTTGTTCTCTCTAAGCTAAGGTAATATCCAAATGGATTTTACTTTCTTTTTTATTTGATCAATTTTTCTGTGAAATCTGTAAAGAAAGTCCTCAAGATAGTAAGTATATAAAAAAATAAATCAGAAAGCTGCACGATTTCGTTTGCTTTGTTTTAAATCTTTTTATCAGAATGTTTTAAGACAATTAACATGCTGCTGGAAGTAAATTGTGTCGTGCCATTTTAATGTTGAAATCAAATGCATATTTTACGTAAGGTAATAAGTTTATTGAAGTTAAATAATAACGATAAGTTTATTATTGAAGTTAATGTTATTATTATTGAATATATATTGTTATTATTTGGTTATTATTGAATTATATTATTATTATTATTAAATAATTTATAACTTGGTTATTATTGAA